>APFE030517764.1:0-29014 GCA_000404065.3 Pinus taeda | reverse complement strand
GATCCTGTGTACGAATTCCATACCAAGAAAACTAAAAGAGTTTGTCCATAAATTGGTCGGCCACTGGTGTTGATTGAGACTCCCCTAGTGAATGTGCACGCTCAACTTCTGGGTCAACTGCACCATCCTGGTTGTAGTCAACTGACATACATAGGAAATGATAGGTGGTCCCTCCAAGATCCCAATGTCAATCGGAGCTTCCAGCATTCCCAGTGCTTGGAAACTCCTACTGAGCTCCACCTGGGTCCACTACCATCTCCATAGTCCACTCCACAAGGTACCAACTCAGAATCTCTCGCCACTCAATCCCAAGAGAGGGATCAAATGCATGAAATCCTACACATAGAACAACCCCAGCATGCGGGTGTTGTGTCATGTGCAACTCAAGTTGTCTCATCTCACTATCTTGTTTAATTCACACAATCTGACTAGGTATCTATGTCTCCCTCTGTCAAATGGGCCAAGGTAACCTAACAGTGCTACTTATGTATGCCCGAAGAGGCCTGCTCTACCGCTCCAACATGCACTCTAGCTGCACCTGTAGGGAATCTAACTACTCCCCAACGTGATTCAATTTGGCCATGGACTCGGCACAAACCATTTGCATGCCCTCCAACTCCTCATTCTGTTGTAGAATCGCCTCTCGCACTAACGCGACCTTCCTTTTTAATGCTAGAAGGTCGGCCTAAAACTGATGGAACTGTCATGGGCATCTATCAACTGTAAACTCGGTCATGGCTTCAGATGCCTCAACAATTGTTGGAATCTCATTCAGGGATGAAACCCCCTCAAAAAATGGCTCTATTCAAGTAGGTTCTATCCTGTAAACCAAGGTGTCAACTGGGGCTATCAAAGAGGTCTCTAATAAAGGTGACTCCTGCACCACACCGGGTATATCGATGTGCTCCTCACCATCCTGTGGGCTCTCAGCATCGTGCACAACCTCCTCCTTAGGCTCCTGATATCGAAAGACAAGTCTCCACCAACAAAAGCACCCCCTGATCTCACCCTTTAATCGTCTTTGTCCTATCTTATTTTCAGGAGATCTGGTGCCCTGATCTAGTCGACTTTCCCCACACGATGTAGATGGTTGCACCCCCATGGCCTGCTCACCTCTAATGTCTTTGTTGTAAGGATGAGCATGGGCTTGGTCCATCACCCTCCTCAACTGGGCCAACCTCTCATCGTCCTAATGAATTCTACCCCATAATTTTTGCATATTAGATTTCCCTTGAGCCATGGGTTTTTCTCTAGTTTCACTCGTCATTGTGCACTCATACCCAAAGATTCCATGATATTCTAGCTAATTTCCCACAGTTGGGCCAAGATCATGCTCTAATTCCACTGTACTGATCCTTAATAGGAATAAAAGTGATAAGAAACAAATAATACATGCAACAAATTACAAAAACGAAATATTCAGCAAACACCCATATAAAAGCTGCAAATGGAGAACTTCTGAGCCATTTTATTATATTTCTACAAGCCAAATACAATAGATACTTGAATGGTGCACCTAGGCTTGTCTCAATGGACAAGAAGGACCAAACCCGAGTAGGAAAATGGTTGATTTGAAGGCTGCACCAATCTGCAATGCGCTGCCCAGAAAACTATTGCACTGGTGAATTTTGAATGGCTAGAAAGTACACTAAGACCACCTAGAAATTTATATGATTTTAATCCTAGACTCCTTGGCAAAAACCCACAAAAACCTAGCAATGGTTTGGCCTGATTTGGAATTCCCAAAATCGACCCCCAAAAGCACTATTTAATCCCCAACGATTCTACATTGCCTACTGCAAAGATATGTCTTAAAACCCCACCTACGATGCTCAGAAAATTATGATACTTTGTACTTGGGATCCTTGTCAAAAACCCATAAATGATTTTGGTTGGTTTAGACTTCTGATTTTCGATCCCCTTGGAGCCTCACGTCAACTCTAGCTGCCAATTTCGACTCGCTGGAAACTGCTTGTAAATCCACCTGAAAACTTCTTCAAAATGTTGATTTCAACCATGCTATCTAATCCCTGATTCCCTGGATGATCTCTTGGCCCAACTTAGTTTCTCCCAAGTACCACGAAAATCTGTTGTGTGGCCTCTGCGTTGTCCCCCAACCCAGCAGTTTGAATTGTTGGAATGTTGGCCCAACTGGCTGTAAAACCCAACAAGAACGCTGGTCTAATGCTGCTACCTCAGATCCCCAAATCCTGGACAATAAATCAAAACTCTTGTTGCTTAATCTCCCTCTACGTGTTTCCTGGTAACCCAGAAATATGCACTCCTTGCTCTGCATTGGTTGGTGATGCTACATCACTACCCTGGAACTCCTAATATCCTTGTAAACCTGCCTCTCTAGGGTGGGCACGGATGGTCCCCCGAAGTATAGGTTGAATATCTCACTTGAGATATTGGTGGCTAAACAGCTGGTTGACTCAGCTAAAGAACAGAGTGAACAGTCAAGTGATTTTGTTTGCAAGATGTAAGAATGAATCCCAAAATGAGAGTTTATCCCTCCTTATAACTCCTTGGACCTCCCTTGCCTCATGTGGACCCCTCCATCCACCTATTTGACTTTCCCTCCAAGTTATTCAAATGGGCCAATTCAAATTCCCATATGGGTGGCCCCCACATTCCACTAACAATCAAATTAAGTCGAATTGCCTCCTAAGTCCCTAAGTCGAAAATGATGGGTTCTCTTCCTTAGATAAAATTGTAAAAAATTATGTAGCAACACCCTATTACAAATGTGTTTGAGAAGGGACGTGACAAAGATAAGACTCCTAAAGAAGAATTCAGGAGTTAGAAACCACAAGTTGATCATATGAGAATC
The DNA here is from genome assembly GCA_000404065.3 of Pinus taeda. Lineage (NCBI taxonomy): Eukaryota > Viridiplantae > Streptophyta > Pinopsida > Pinales > Pinaceae > Pinus > Pinus taeda. The sequence continues at coordinate 26,181 of APFE030517764.1, read as the reverse complement.
TTTGGTTTTCAAGTGTTCGTACATGTACCCAAATATAAGAGAAACAAGTTAGAGCCTTCCAATGAGAAGTGAATATTTGTTGGGTACAGTGAATCATCAAAATATTATAGGATCTATGTTCTAGGGAAATGACAGGTGGAAGTAAATAGATACATGACTTTTGATGCAGATGCAACTTATTGAAAATCTAGCGAAGAGCACTTGAACACTAAAGGTGAAGAGAAGAAGCATGTGGCTCCTAATGAAGAGGTTAAAGTTACTCCCTCATCCTCTAGTCATCCCGAAGATCATGAAGATATGTCATAAAAACCTTGTGAACCATTGGATCATGTGGTTGTTCCCGAAAATAAAAAAATACCATCTTGGCTAAAATATACTTCGCAAGATACAGAAGGACATGTGGCTCCACAAGGCACCTTTCAGGAATCTAAGAGAGCTAAGAGGTATTCTAGTTATGTAGCTTTAATGACTAAGTTGATTGAATCCAAACCTTCCAACTTCGAGGAAGTAGCTACTTCATAAGTGTGGAAGGATATAATGATGGGGGAATACCAATCTATTATGAAGAACAATGTTTGGGAAATTGTTCCAAGACTCGAAGGAAATTTTTTCGTAACCTCAAAGTGAATTTACAAGATCAAGCATGCAATAGATGGGAACATTGACAAATACAAGGCAAGATTAATGGCTAGAGGATTCTCCCAAAAAGAGGGATAGGACTATGATGAATTATTTACACCAGTTTCCAGATTAAAGAAGACCTTTTAGGGACTCAAACATGCTCCAAGAGCTTCATATTCTAGAATTGATGGATATCTTATGAGACTCAATTTCTCTAAAAGTGTTGTTGATCCAAATATTTATATCAAGGTTGTAAAAGGTGAGTCAATGATACTACTATTATATGTTGATGTTTTTTTCCTAAATGGTGTAAAGCATCTTATTTCTCTATGTAAAATGGAGTTGGCCTCTGAATTTGACATGAAGGATATTGGCTTGATGCATTACTATTCGGGGTTGGAAGTATTGAAGAACCCTGGTAAAATATTTCTTGGACAAGGAAATATGTCATGAAGATCCTTCAGAAGTTTTGCATGATGAAGCGTAAGTCTATGGAAACTCCTATAGTGATGAACCTGGTAAAGGTAAGAGATTCTAAGTTTTATCTAGTGGATATGTCCATATACAAGAGCTTGATTAGATCGTTGATGTATTTGGTAAATACCATGATAGATATTTACTTTGTGGTAAACACCTTGAGCCAGTTCCAGATGGAATCGAGACATGAGCATTGGATTGCAACAAAACATATATTGAGATATTTACTTGGTACTATTCATTAATGTTTGAGATATGCTTTGAATGGTGAGATATAGCTGCAGGGATATATAGATTATGATTGGGCAAGGAGGGCGAATGACATGAAGAGTACATCTAGTGCAGGTTTTGCTATGGTATCCTAGATGAGCAGGAACAAAACTTCTGTCACACTCAGTATTGCAGAAGAAGAGTATATTACATCTTGTTGGGCATGTTGTGATGGAGTATGGCTTTGGAAGATACTCTTTGGATTGGTCGACCAGATTCATAAATGACTGTGTTGTTCTATAATAACCAAAGTTGTGTGAAGCTGACAAAAAATCCATTGTTTCATGATTTTACAAAGAAAATTGAGATCAAGTACCACTACATTTGTGATATGGTATAGAAGGGAGCAGTGAGGCTCCAATATATCTCCACTAATGAGAAAATGACTGACATTCCCACAAAGCCTCTATCTTGGGTGAAGTTTGTATACTTCATAGACAAGCTTGAACTAGTGGAGAACTCCTCTGTCAATGAGAGGGAGCATTTATGCGACATCAACAGGGGCATGGCTTGGACTATTGGTAACAATAGGAGCTTGGCATGGATTTTTAATGGGTGGAAATTAAGAGTATGGCTCAGACTGTTGGTGATAATAAAAGCATGACCCAGGTTGTTGGTGAGATAGCATGAAGGATAGTCATTCGTAAAAGGAAGGGTATCTGAGGCCCAGACACTCATGGAATGGTTACCTTTTTAGCATCATGGCCTAGAGAGAGGAATTTGGATTTGGGACATGGATTTCCCTAGGGTTTGACCATGGAGGATGGCAAACTTAAACTAGTCAGATTACCATGAGGTGAGGTTCCCACCGAATCATGGTGACTAGTTGAGTAAGTATTATCGATTAGGAGAGCTAACCTGGGTTGTGGTATATATTGATGATGATGCTAATGTAGGTCAAGGGTGTTCACCTAGATAAAGATGTTATCGATGATATTTACCTTTCTTTTTAAAAATATCATGTATACAGAAAACATATGGATAGTCATTAAGGATACCTCCATAGCTAAGAGGGAGCATTGAAGAATGCAGAGATGATTGATCTTCATAATACTTGATGTATTTATAATACTATGTAAAAATACGAAAGAAAATTAAACTTTAAATTAGAAGAAAGAAAGTAAATCAACAAACCACCTAAAATTAAGATCCTTGAAAATAGCTCATACTCATGTAAATAAAATATTTACCATCAGTTACTACCCACCATAATTTAAACAAATATTTGCATAAAAGACAAAATAGGAACAAGATGTAAATAAATGTACTTATGAGGAGTTATTTCCTGCTATTATCTACGTGATCTTCAACACTTCAACAAATATGAGTAAAAATGTAAATGTGCAAACTTACTAAAATTTAATTTACAAAGAGACATGGTTTAATTTAAGAGACATATCTCTTGGGCATCTTGGGTATAAAATACACTTGAAAATTTTCATTTTTCACACACTTATCGCTCACATATCTCTCTTACCCACACATTGTGATATCTATTTTCTTTTCATGGTTATTAGTTGAATTTTTGAAGTGTTGCTGCTTGATGAAGATAAAATAACTATAATATATATTTACAAGTAATTAACATAGGTTATAAATAAAGTACTTGTATGAATTGTACGGAAAAATCAACACATCCCACTTGAAATTGAGATCCTTCTTAAGAAATTTGGTTATGGGCTTAGTTATTTCAACAAAATTTGGGATTAATCTTTGAAGAAAGTTGATCTTACATATAATTATCATAGAGCTTTCTTGTTTTTGGGTAAATGGGTTGCTTTAATACCTTTAAGCCTATTAGGGTTGAACTTTACCCCATTCTTTGAAACTATATGACTAAGAAGCTTTCATTCAAGAACCCATAATATTGACTTCTTTGGGTTCAATGATATTCCTTACTTGCAACATCTTTCAAACACTTGCCTAAGATGTCTGACATGAGAGTTTCTTTCATTTGAAAACATAATGAGTTTGTCTTGATATATTTAATTATCTTCCCCATAAGATCTCTAAATGCATAATCCATGGCTTTTTGAAACATATAACCTACACTAAGCAAGCTAAAGGGCATCCTTAATATTCAAAATTACCCCAAGATGTGCAAAAAGTAATCTAATGTCTATCATCTTCATTTACCCACACTTGATTATATCCTAAAAATACATCGAATAAACATACAATGGTCGATCTAGTTATTCTTTGCAATAAATGTTCCATGTTATGCAATGGGTAATTCTCTTTCTCAAACAACACAATTAGATTCCTAAAATCAACACAAAGTTTTATCTCTCCTTGTTTCTTTTATACCACTATGAGGTTTTTTACCCATGTCAAATACCTTACAGTTGCAATTATCTTGGCTTGAACTTTTGCAACCCTTTTTTAGTAAGGGAGCCAAATATGGGTTAATCTATCTTACCTTCTATTGAAAATCTTTGCCATCCTCCTTCAAGTGTATCATATGTTGGATGATGTCACCCTTGTAAGTTTTCAATCATAGAAAGATCAAGCGAATATATCTATGTACTCTCTAATTAAATCCTTTATCTCTTTCCTTTTTTCACTTAAAGTCCCTTTACCAATTATGACAATCTCGGAACTACTTAGGGATATAATGTTAATAGACATGTACTCATCAAGCTTAACCATCTCTTTCTTTTGTTTATACATGTTAGGTATGTCAAAAATTCTCTCCAAATGAACAAGGGTAGTGGGAAATTTGTTATCTCTTAATTTATCTTTCTACTCTCTTCCTCATATCTTCAATCAATTTCATTCTCAACAAACTCTTCCATGTTTTTGATAAATCTTATGTTTTTGGCATCATTATCAAAAAATTATCAATTCTCAAAGTTGTTAGGAATTGATAGTCTAAAAATATTCTCTGGCTTTCCTCCTCACCACAAATCTTCCCATGATTGGAGAGTTAAAATTGCAATAGTTAAAGCATTATCTTTCTCATTCAAATTTCTAGGCTCTGCTTCTATAAACAATTCATCAAACCATTTGATGTTATCCCACATATTATTCAAGTGTTTCTTTCAACTTTCAATCTTGTAAGAAAACTTACCTTTTACTTTTAGGATCACCAAATCATAGTCACCTTGGATATTCAAAATCTAAATCCTCATATCCTTACCCATGTTTAATCCAGGGAAAAGAGCTTCATACTTAGCCACATTATTTTTTTCTTTGAATTATAATTGGAAGGCATGACACAAAGAGTCTACCTTTAAAGGAAGTGAACACAACCCCTACACTAACCCCATTTCTAGACTTAACTCCATCAAAATTCATCTTCCAAATACTTGTGAAATTTTCTTGAAGAGCTACTTCAATTTCTAGTTCAATATAAGATCCTAAATATCCCTCATAGCAAGCCAAATCATTCATAGGATATAAGGGTGTTATACACAATATCTTCTCATTTGTTCACAATACAAGGTCACAAAAGTATTCTCACAAGTGTGGATAATAGCTTAAGATAAGTCCATTTGGATTCTACTTCCAAAATCAGTATCCCACTTATGAGATAAAAGAATTCCTCAAGCATATAAAACATTAATAACAACCACATTCATTGATAATGAGATATCTTATTAAACTGTCAAACTCACACAATGACCCTTGATCAAGCCACATAATTTCACTTCTCTAGAATCCATTGTACATATGTTTTTGTATGGTGTTATGGTTTTCAATACCAATTTGTTCATTATTGTAAGGGACATCACATTAGTTGAGGTTCGAGAATACAACATACAATTATGTAATAATAAGCCACCCACTACCAAAGATGTGAAAATGGTTGGTGACTTGGATTCTTCCTTCCTTGTTGACTCATGGTCTAGATAATAATAAGGGAATCTTCATTATCATCTACAACTTGGGTTGAGTGACTCATTACCTTAAAAACTTCCTTAATCTAATTTCTTACTAAACGAATATTTGCCAATTTAATTATGGGGACAAGGATCTTAGCATTACACATCCAATTTTATCAATATAACTTTAGTTTGAAATAATTACTTATTGGAGGATCATTTTGAGCTATCTCCACATTTGGTCCTACATGTTGATTGACTTCATTAAGAATTTTCAAAGGACCTTGTTAGTCTCCTTGATGAGGGTTTATCATTCTTATTTGATAGTTTACACCTTTAAACCTATTAGCATACAATTTTTTGTTTCTTCTTGAGGTGGCTTCTCATAAAAAAAATTAATTTCCCTTTATGCCTCTACAGATTTTCCCTTAACTTGTTGCATATTTTCTTTCAATAATTGAAACTTTTTTCTTCCTTCAGATATATTTTTACAAGAATCCACATGGACCTCATCACTTTAAGGATTTGTTTTTGTTGACTCAATTTATTTTACAACACAAGTATTTTCGTTATGGGAATTATCATAAGCCTAGCAACAATAAGGCAATTTATAATCAAGCATATTAGTTGGCTCAAATGTTGCAAGAGATATTTGGTTGGGAGGAGTGCCTTGATACACATTTTTAGGATGAAACATGTTATGTTGTTGATTTTTTTCAATATACATGATCATATTGTGTAACGTTTTCATCATTTATATGAAGCTCATCTTTGGTCTTTTCTTTCCCTCTGCAATGGCAGTAAATTGATTGAGATAGGGCTCAATAGTGTGAATGGAATTGGGCTTAGGATCAGCTCTATATATAGGAGGAATCAAGATATTTGGCGTCCCTAGAAAAACACATTTATCTTTGAAACTCTTTTTTTTATCATCCATTAGATTGGTAGGTTTGGCTTCATTCAAAATGAACTTGAACTTCCCTTAGAAAGAGTTCAAATAGTATAACAAAATAATGTTTGGGGTTGGCTAATGGCTCTAAGAAATATCCTGAACAATTTTATTAGATATAACATTAAGTTCATCAATTGTTTCATTATCATTCCTCTTCATATTAGTTAAAGCATTCAAAAGAAACCTACAATCTCCTATTTTCAACCATATATCAAATAAATCATTTTTACAATCATTGAAAGAGTTAATAATATTATCAAGCAATCCAAGAAGCCACTTTCTAGCATATTTTTCAGTGATAGAGAAAAGCCTCTATAAAATACATCAAAATGTTCAATTAAAAAAATCCTAACTTAATCTATGAAAGTAACCCAATGTTCACAAGCACCAATAGTATTATCATCTCGAAACAAAGATACTTTCTCCAATGCAATAGGGAAAACATTAGGATAACCTACAATGTTAGAGAAAACAAATGGTGTATAGCAATCAGTTAGTCAAGAAGAAATCATTTTAATTTGAGTAAGGCCAATTGAATGATCAATAAATAATCTTCTTATATATTTCACATATTCAAGTCCTAATCTATTAATCATTTCTTTATCTTATGCTAGTATACTTTCTTCTTCCATAATCAAGCCTGAGTTCACGCAGAAGATGAACAATACTTTGGGAATTTCTTCTTGTAGAGTTCCTCCTTGATATATTTTATTTGGATGGAGTCACTAGATGAGGAAATTTAGATTATCATTCACAACAATCTCATCAAGATAAGTGTAAAAAATTTAACCCAACAAACACACGGACATGGAATTTTTCTCAAGCAACGATACCAAAAAGCATTACCACATAAACTAGCATCCCTATGAAAAGGCTCAACACAAGTGCTAACTAGGGCAACAAAATCATAAATGCGACATTGTCACCTCAGTATTATTTTCCCTTCACATTACGCCAACTCCTAGAATCCAAGGGTGTTAGAAATACTGGGGGGGGGTTGAATCAGTATTTCATCCAATTGTTATTTTTTTCTTGTTAAAATTCTTTTACAAATGAGAAGCACAATCATTGTCAGGACAAAAGAAATTTTAAAATAAAAACCACATGAATAATTTTAGATCAAAATACAATAATGAGGACACTAATCCTCCTTTACAAATTCATACTCCAACCTGTCAAATAAGGACACCAATCCTTTTCACAAACCAATGCACCAACCTAGTAATGAGGACACCAATCCTCTTGAACAACCCTAGGAACCAATATAGAAAAAAATGAATGAGGAAACCAATCCTCTTCAAGCACCAACTTGATAAATTTCTTCAAAGTAGACTTCAATGTTTCTCAAAAACTAGCTCCAATATATACTCCAAAATTGATCAAGGATCTACTTCAAGACTACTTCAAAATAGCCTTAAAGATAGGTTCTAAAATTTTCTCCAATATCGCTTCAAGATGGGCTTCAAAAATTTATCTCCATCAAAATTCAAATTAGCTTCATATCATGTTCCAAATTATACTTTAGAAATGCTTTTAATCAAGTCCCAATCAACATCAAATTAACTCCAAAACAAGCTAATACTAGTTGCAAAGAAGGCCCAATAGTGTGTTGCCATAGGGCCGAATACAAGCCTATTATAGGGCCAAACACAAGGGATGTCACAATTCTGAACTAGGTTCTATTACAGGCTAAGGTTAGTGACAAATTTGAGGTCGAGCCTGAGGCTAAAATAGGGCAAAATAGAGGTTTGTTTCAAGGCCAAAATACTGAGGCCGAGCTGAGGTTATCTCAAGGTAGGAATTTTCTGAGAAAGAGGTTTATTTTCTTCCACAACTTCTTCACATAAATTCTTCAAAAATTAACCAATACCAAGATCCAAAAAAACCCTATCCAAAACAAGGAAAATAAATTTTAAGAGATGAATTTTTTCACTCTTGCCTTCTCTCCTTAGTTCATGATATATGAACCTCTTCTCTATTACTCAAATAGATCCAAATTTACTTACTTGATTCATTGAATGTGTTGGCCAAATGGGAGAGGGGATAGTGTATTTATAGGCCTCATTGACCCCCAAACAAGGTCGGATTAGCCCAAGTAGGGATGACCTGTCCTATGGGAGGGCCGACTTGACTGGGGCTAAATAAATTCAAATTTATCTTGAAAATTTCATATCTCCTCAACCGAGAGGAGTTAGAGGGTGAACCACACCTCAATGGAAAGGTATTAAGATAATATTTAACCCTGTAATATTGTATTTTTCAACTGGATAACACTTGACATTAATAATAACCATTTTCTCAACAATTTTCCCATTTGTTATTAATGGAAACATTCTGATGATTGCTTTCCTTGGCTATATGCTACCCTCCCTGACTTCCTGCTACTACCCCTAACTTCATGTTGTTCCCCTGACTTCTTTCTACATGCACCCCCCCCCTGACATTAATAGAAAAGGGATGCTCTTAGTGGGATGAAAGAGAGATAGCACCCCAACTTCTGATGAAGAGATTCAAATGTTTCTTAAGTCAGAGGTTTGGTGAAGATGTCTACAATATGTTCCTTAGTGTTGATATATTCCATTTTGATGTTTTCGCTAGCCACTTGTTCTCTAATAAAGTGGTACTTGATCAGAAAATGCTTCGTTTTTTAGTGCATGACTGGTTTCTCCGAGAGACTGATTGTGTTGGTATTGTCACAAAAGATAGTGATGGACTGATTCATTTCCATTTTTACACCCTTCAAGGCTTCCTTCATCCATAGAATCTATGGACAACAATCTCTTGCTGCTATATATTCAACCTCAGTTGTGGAGGGAGATATAGGCGATTGTTTCTTACTCAACCAAGAAACAAGACAATCCCCTAAGAAAAATCCATTTCAACTGATGCTCTTCCGTTCATCAACAGCCCCTACCCAATCAACATCTGTGTATGTCATTAAAGTAATATTTGTGCTCTTAGGATACCATAGTCCAAAATAAAGGGTGCCTTTTAGATATATAAATATCCTTTGTACAACTTAGATGTGAGATTCCTTACGAGCTTACTGTAACCTTACCATCGTATCGACTACCTACATGATGTCTAGTCGTGAAGTTTTTAGATATAAGAGACCTCTAATCCTTGATCTGTAGAGAGTTGCATATATATCAAGAGATTCATCATCCTTACTTAGCTTACATCCTCTAATCATATGTGTACTTACGGTAGCATATTCTTCCATTCCAAACTACTTAAGAATTTCCCTAAGGTATTTTGTTTGTGTTATGAAAATTCAAGCTTTGATTTGAGTTACTTGAAGTCCAAGGAAGAAGGAAAACTCTCCAATCATTGACATTTCAAATTCCTTTAACATTTCTTAGCAAAATATATGAATCATTTCATCATTGTCACTGCCGAAAGTTATATCATCCACACATAGAAGTGTGATTAGCAGGTTATCCTCTTCCATTTTCATGTATAATTTTCTTCCTGCATCTCCTCACTTGAATCCTTATTGTTGAAGGTAGTGATCTAATCTAATACACCAAGCCCTTGGAGCTTGTTTTCATCCATATAGGGAATTCTTTAATTTGCATGCATGGCATTTATTCTCTAACAAGTCAAAACCTTTAGGTTGTTCTACATATACTTTTTCTTTTAGGTCACAATTTAGAAAGGTTGAATATACATCCATCTGATAGGCTTTGAAGCCTTTCGAACATGTGAATGCTGAAAACATTCTTATAGCCTATAGTATGGAAACTAGAGAAAATTTTCTTCAAAGTCAATCCCTTCAATTTGAGTATGCCCTTTTCATACCAACCTTGCCTTGTTTTTTATAACCTTTCCATCTTCATTCATTTTGTTCTTGAATACCCACTTAGTTCCATTTATATTTTTGTCCTTTGGTTCAGGTACAAGTTCCAATGTTCCATTTTATTCAATCTGGTTCATCTCTTCTTCCATCACATTTATCTAATGTTGATCCTTACTTGCTTGAGTAAAATCCTTTTGTTCTATTTGGGTTACAAAGAAGAATCACTCTTCTCTGGTGTATTTATCATTATTCTGTGTTTGTATTCCTATGTCCATATTTTTGATAATCTAATCTTTTGGATGGTGCTTTTGTACAAACTTGAAAGTTATCTTAGATGGGGTCTATTGTTGAGAAAAATACTTGGGGGTGGGGGTGAATCATTATTTAAAAAAAAATAAAAATCAATTTCATATCTAGATTTTTGTACGCGACTTTAGTGAAGGTAACCCATTTATGTATGTGATTGTTATGCATACAACTAGCATATATCCAGTAAAATTACTTTTCAGTTAATTCATCATCTATTTAACCTGAGTTAGTGTATCAATACCTCATTAAACAATAATTAAATAGTAACCATGTGTAGTAAGAATAGAATAAACCATCACACATAAGAAACACATCAACACACATGAATACAAGGATTTTTAGGTGGAAACTCAATATGGGAAAAAACCATTGTTGCAATCGTCTTTGTCTTCTTTTTATTATAAATAAAAAATTCTTACAATCTTATACTAGCACAAACTCATACCAGCACGTAGGCACACACCTGCAGAAGGATACAACCTTCTCTCATTCTCCAACACCCACTGGAAGAGAGCTCCAACCCCCTGATCTCATTTACCGACACCCACCGGAAGGGAGATCCAACCCCTTTATATGATTTACCAACTAATATTGGAAGGAAGCTTTGATTCCCTCACTAGAGGCTCCAACCCTCAGCACCACCATGGACCACATTTCATAAATTTTCACATTGGATCCACCTGAACCAAAACATCACAACTTGTAGGCCATTTTTCATCAAATTTTCAAATTAGACTCACTATCATCATTTAATCCCAAAACCAAATATCAAAACTAAAATCGACCACTGCAACAAATCACTCAATAATCAATTGAAATAACCAAACTCTAACGCAACTGAATCAATTGAAACCCAAATCAATCAACTTATTCTCAAACAACCAGAACATATAGATTATTGTAACTAGAATACTAATATTGAACCCAAATAGTGTATCAACTTATTGAATCAACTGAAAGTCATGATCGATAAACTATTAGAATATATATGCTACTTTATTGTAGCAAACCCATGTGTATACATGACTTCCTTTAAGCATACCCACGTATAGATCTCAAAAGATTAAACCCTTAAACTAAACCACTATCACTCTGAAATAAACGCTGAGTCATACACAGATCCACTACATCATTATGAAATAATCATAGAACCATCATTGATCTTCAATCACATACAACTATTAGCATAATCACTTTTCAACATATCAATCCTCAATTAATTCATCTTCAAATATCACTATTAATCTCATATCATTAAGTAAGACATCATTGACATACAACAGAAACACAACGAGACTGATTAGACTAATTAGACTTCTTTTTCAACAAACCCCTAACTTATATATGTGCTTTCCCAAAAACATTTTTGCGTGTATATGCGCTTTTCAGGAATGAAACCCACGTACAGATCTAAATAAATACACATCTTACCAATATTAAACTCATGTGTGTACGTGTCTTTTAGGTTATGAAACCCATGTGCATATATACAATTATTGGCACAAAACCTTCGCTGAGTAATAGAACTTCAGACATACCCAGATCTCGGCATACAAATAGAAATCACACTTCAAGACACTAACATCACTAATCAAATCAACCCATAATCAAAATCATCATCTCAAATCTATTGGATATGATCCATCATCAAATTCCCAGGTGAAATCGTAGTTTTAGATCAAGAAAATCATTAACATCCCATTACATGCACACTTTCTTTGGATTTAACTATTCATGAAATATTCATCACTTGCACACCCAAAACACTTTGATCTCCATCTCCTTACATAGCTTAGCCCTTATCCAATACCACAGTTCAAAACCATACTAGCGCCAATGGTATTCTTGGACGAGATCAAATATCTGTTGTTGGGCTCAATACCATAGGTCAATACCATGGTAAAGACCCTTGGTATTTGGAATACCATGGTGCAGAAATTGTATGCACATTTCCTTCTTCATACCTGCATGTGTACATAGCTTTTCTTCACAAAACCTGTGTATACTTCTTGAAACTTCATCTTTATGATTCCTCTGTCTTTGAACTTTTGTTCCTTTAACCAAACTCTGTGTCACATGTAGACACATCTTGTTGACATCTTAATCAAGTAGTTTTCCATCAAAGGACAACTCATCAAGTATATTTCCATCAAGGACAACACATTAGTCATAATGCCAACAATCGCCGCCTTTGGACTTGATGGCAACTACTTTGGTGTTTGGTCACCACCACCTATAGATACCTTTAAAACACATCAAACTATGCACCAAGATTTTCAAACACCAAGTTACTCTCCCCCTTTGACATCAAGGGAAAAGGGATAACCAATGCTGAATGAAGGCTTCTCTCTTGATCGTTGTAGAACTGAACTGCTGAGTAGGAACATTGAATGTTGACCATGCTCCTCCTGATCACATGCTAAAATTTCTGAAGGATGTGCACTGAAGTAAATGACTCTATGATTCAATTTAAGATGACTTTCCTATCAATAAGGACTCAAACTTACATCAATTGCCCAGTCACAGTGGGTTTACATATTTGACTTCATTATTACATCAACCACCCAATCATAGTGGGGTTACAAATTACATAATTTTCCCAAAAAGACTTGACCACAATAGCCCATACATGACTAATTTTGACAATGATTACAACATAGGTCTTTACATGACCTTTACATCAAATGACAGATATGACATTTAGAATAAAGACAAAAGGCCTCAATAAGACCATGATAGTCATCAACAACCATCATATACCATATAGGATCTGCACCATAAGCATTTGTCAACAGAAACATGCATATCAATATGTGACCAAGTATGTAGCATCAACATGTAGATCACAGCTATCAACTCATCCTCTTGACCTCATCAAGGTCAACTTTCTCTTTCCCTTACTAGGAAGAGCCTCAATCCACGTTCATAAAATCATAGCAATATATATTTTCATGCATCAATCAACATATGTGAGAGCCAATAGTAAGAAAGGACAAAGTATCATCATTCATTAACATCATCAATATGTGACGAAGTATGCCATGTCTCCAAATATCATTATGTACCTGTTTATTGTTACTACACCAAATGCACTATCAATAATGTAAGAAACCATGAATATAAAACAAAAACAAAACAAAACAAAACAAAACAAAACAAAACCATGGGAGTCGTCATCAAGACACATATGTATTGCTCCCCTTGAACTTGAAGGATCAACATAGTGATGAAGCAGAGACCATTCCTAATTTCCGTCTGAGATATTCAAATGCATCACATGAAAGTGGTTTTGTAAATATGTCAGAAACTTGTTCTTTTGAGGGAACATTTTCCAATTTGACCTTTTGTTCAAGCACATGTTCTCTTAGAAAATGATATTTAATTGGAATATTCTTGGTCTTGGAGTGCATAACATGATTTTTCGAAATAATAATAGCACTTGTATTATCACATAGAATGGAAATGGGTAGAGAACAATTGATTTGAATGTCCTTTAGAGTTTTCATCATCCATAGAAGTTGGGTGCAACAAGAGGAAGCAACAACTTATTCTTCTTCTGCAGTAGATAAAGAAATTGAGCTTCTTCTTTTTTGTTGAACCATGATACCAAGCAGGGCCCCATATAGAATTCTCCTCCATTAATGCTTCTTCTATCACCAACATTTCCTGCCCAATCTGCATTTATATAAGCATGAAGAGTAAGATTTGCATCTTTGAGATGCCATAAACCAAAGTCTTGAGTGCCTTGTACATATTTGAATATTCTTTTGACTGTCTGAAGATGAGTTTCCTTTGGATTAGCTTGGAATTTTTCAACAATCCCAACTACATGCATGACATTTTGTCTTGTTCCTATAAGATAAAGTATACTTCCGATCATGGATCTATATGATGGTTGGTTGAATGTGGGAGAATCATCATGCAAACTAAGACTACATCCTGTCACCATGGGTGTGCATACCGGTCTACAATCTTCCATTCCATATTTCTTCATAATTTTCTTGAGGTACTTTGTTTTGAGAGAAAGACGCCATTCTTTGCTTATTGTAATTGTAAACCAAGAAAGTATGTTAGTTCACCAAGTAAAGAGATTTCAAATTCTTATTGCATGACAGAGGCAAACCTATGACTCATGGATTATTCATTACTACCAAATATGATGGCATCCACGTAAACAACAACAATTAAAAGTTTACCATCCTCCACCTTTATATATAGGTTTCTATCTGCAAACCCTTTAGTGAAGCCTTGTTGTTGAAGATACTTTTCAAGGAGATTATACTATGCACGAGGGGCTTTTTTAGCCCATATAATTCCTTCTTTAGTTTGCAAACAAGTTTTTCATCATTTCCTAGAATGAACCCTTCAGGTTGTTCAATATAGACTTTTTCTTCTAGGTCCCCATTTAAAAATACAGATTTGACATCCATTTGATCGACTTTGAAATGATGAAAGATTGAAAAGGAAAGAAACACTCTTATGGCTTCAAGTCTGGCCACAGGTACAAATGTTTTTTCAAAGTCTATTCCTTCTTGTTGAGCATAGACTTTGCAAACAATTCTTGCTTTATTTCTAATTATTTCTCCATTCTCGTTCAATTTATTTTTGAATACCCATTTTGTCCCAATAACATTCTTATCATGAGGTCTAGGTACTAATTCCCATGTGTGATTATTTTCTATTTGGTCAAGTTCTTCATTCATAGCCTTAACCCAACATTCATCTTTGCTAGCTTGATTTTCATTTTGTGGTTCAATTGTGGATAGTAAGGCTAGATGACTAGCAATTACAACAAGAGTTCTTCTAGTTTGTATTCTAGTTTCCTTATCACCTAGAATTTGAGATTCTAGATGATTTTTCTGAACATATCTTGATGGAGTCTTTTCTGGTGCTTTTGTACTATCAATTCCTTCATTTGATGCTTCATTGATCCTTTCTTCCACAATATTTTGTCTTTTTGTAGGAGTATCTTCGTCATCTGCTGGTGCTTCCTTTTTGATACATGTGGATGCTTCATCAATCACAACAACAGTGCATTCAATAATATTTTGAAGTCTTTTATTGTAACATTTATATAATTTTCTTCTAGAGGAGTATCCAAGGAGAATTCCTTCATTAGCTCTAGCTTCAAACTTTCCAAGTTTATCATCATTATTATTTATGTAACATTTACTTCCAAAAACTCTAAAATTCTTAATAGTTGGAGGTTTACCGTACCAAAGTTCATAAGGCATTTTATCATTGTTCACATGTATATGAGCTTTTTTAAGAATAGTTATTGTTGTATGTGCTTATTTGCCCCAGAAGATACGAGGCATCCCAGACTCATAAAGCATGGTCTGTGCCATTTGTTGAATTGTTCTGTTCATTCTCTCTACTACCCCATTTTGTTGAGGAGTCTCAGCTATAGAGAGTTGCCTCTTGATGCCATGTTGTTCACAAAAGTTGAAAAAATCGTTTGATATGAATTCTCCTCCCCTATCAGATCTGAGACTTTTTATTTTCATGTCTAACTCATTCTCTACTAAAGCTTTGAAGACTTTAAATTTATCAAATGCTCCATATTTATATTTTAATAAACCAATCCAATGTATTCTAGTAAATTCATCAATAAAAAATACATAATATTGTTCATCTCTAGGTAACCTTTTCCTCGTTGGCCCACACAAATAAATATGAATAAGTTCAAGGGGCCTACTTGTGAAACCTTATTTGGCATTGAATTATACCCTGGTTTTCTTACCCAATTGACATGATTTACATATAGTACTTTCTGGTAGAGAGATGTTGGGATAATCACAAACTACTCCTAGCTTGCTTGACTTATGTATTTTAGTGAATCTTAGATGCCCCAATATTTTGTGCCATAACCATCCTTCTTGTTCTTTTCTTAAGTAATATTGTTCTAGACTGCCTGGAGTTCTTGTTATTTTTATTACAGTTTTGCCAGTATCAAGATTTCAGACCATACAATTCTTTGATATGAAAACAACTTCATTCCCTTGGTCACACATCTGGCTAACACTTAACAAGTTATGCTTCAACCCCTCAACAAATAAAACATTTCCATATTTAACCTTTTGTTTTAGCAAAACAGTTCATTTTCCTTTGATAGCAGTGGGTGCATTATTTCCAAAGATTACGTTATTTTCTTTCTTTATTTCATTAAAAGACATAAACTTATCTTTATCTCCTTTATGTGTTTTGAGCATCCACTATCAATGTACCACAGGTTTTTTTGATCTCCTGCATATAAAGCTAGACCATAATTCTCATATTCAATGGTATTCTTCTTCCATACCTTATAAGTTGTTTCCATTTGCTTATCCTAAGGTATTGATCATCCTTTGCTCCTGCATTCAGATTCTTTATACCCAAATTTAATGCAAAAAGAGCATTTAGTTTCATATTGAAGATGAGAGAAGGCATTGTAATATTATTTATTTACCCCAACCTCATTCTTTTGTTTTCTTGCTTCTCTAGTCATGGTAGTTTTGTAAGTGACACATTGAGTAGCCTTATGACCAAAATTGTGACAAGTGAAGCATTTTCCATTAAAGTAGAAGTGTCTAGGAATATAGTATCTACTAGTTTTGTTTTCCTTTTGATTGAACCGAGAAAATTTTACCCGGGAAGTATTTGTTCCTCTATTCTTTTGTTGTAGGCTAGAGTGATGTTGACTACTTCTTTTCACTGCATTAAGATATCTTCCAGTTTTTGTAGAAGAATTTATAGTATTTGATGTTTCTTCAATGTATCCAAGACATACCTTTATAAGAGGAGAGCATTGAACTTTGATGATTTCATCTAACGTTTCAGATCCTTTAGAAAATCTAAGATTAAGATTTTTTGCTTTCTCAAGTTCTTTCCTTAGACTTACTATTTCGCATTCTAGCTTTTCATTATGCTCTTCCTTTTCTATGATTTGTTTCTTCAAAGTTTCTTCTTCTAATTTAGCTTCTTCTAAACAAATCGTAAGCTGAGATATTTCTTCAATAAAAATATCCTTTTCTTCTAAGGCATCCATGAAATTATCATCAGACTCGTTACTACTTCTATCTTCAAATGCCATAAGTAATTGACATTCTTGATCAGACTCGCCTTCTTCACCATTTGAAATACCATTACTTTCATTATTGCATAGACAAGGAAATGGATCTTAGTTAGAACAAAAGTCCATACTTGATAATTATTTATTATCATTTTCTTCATTCTTGATCAATACAAAGCGAGGATCTCCCAAACTTGAATATTTGCTGACATCTGTAACTGTCACTGAATCTGATATGTCATTATCACAACTTTCTGAAACCCTCCTTCAAGTTATCTTCTTCTTTCCCATCATCTTGACGAATCTCCTTCAAGCGATCAAGCTTCTACTAAAGGACTTGCTATGATTCCAATTGTTGAGAAAAATACTGGGTGGGGTGAATCAGTATTTAAAAAATAATAACATTTTCAATTTCATATCCATATTTCTGTACGCGACTTTATTGAAGGGAACCTACATATGTACATGATTATTATGCATACAACTAGTGTATATCCAGTAAAATTACTTTTCATTTAATTCATCATATGTTTAACTTGATTCAGTATATCAATACCTCATTAAACAATAACCATGTGAAGTAAGAACATAATAAACCATCACACATAAGAAACACATCAACACACATGAACACTAGGATTTTTAGGTGGAAACCCAATGTGCGAAAAAACCACCGTTATTGTCGTCTCTATGTTCCTTATATTATAAAGAAAAACTTCTTACAATATTTTACTAGCATAAACTCATACCATCGGGCAGTCACCCACGTGCGGAAGGCTACAACCTTCTCTCATTCTCCAACGCCCACTGGAAGGGAGTTCCAACCCCCTGATCTCGTTTACAGACACCCACTGGAAGGGAGATCCAACCCCATAATCTGATTTACGAGCTACCACTGGAAATAAGCTTTGACTCCCTCTGTGAAGTCTCCAACCCTCAGTACCACCGTGGACCACGTTTCATAAATTTTCACACTGGATCCACCTGAACCAAAACATCACAACTTGTAGGCCACATTTCATTAAATTTTCATACTGAGCCCACTATCATCATTTAAGTCCAAAACCAAATATCAAAACTGAAATTGATCACTGCAGTAAATCACTCAATCATCAACAGAAAAAACCAATCTCTGACCCAACTGAATCAACTAAAACCCAAATCAATCAACTTATTATTAAACAACCAGAATAGTTAGATCATTGTAACCAAAATACTAATACTAAACCAAAATAGTCCATCAACTTACTCAATCAACTAAAATTCATGATCAATAAACTATTAGAATATATACACTACTTTATTGTAGCAAACCCATGTGTATACGCGACTTCCTTGAAGCATACCCACGTGTAGGTCTCAAAAGATTAAACCCTAAAACTAAACCATTGTCACTCTGAAATAAACATTAAGTCATACATATATCCACTGCATCATTATGAAATAATCATAGAACCATCACTGATCTTCAATCACATACAACTAGTAGCATCATCACTTTTCAAAATATCAATCCTAAATCAATTCATCTTCAAACATCAGTATTAAGCCTAGATCATTAAGTAAGACTTCATTGATAGACAAAAAAACATTGCAAGACAGATTAGACTGATCAAACATCTTTTTCAAAAAAAACGATAACTTATATAAACTCTTTCCTCAAAACATTTCCATGTGTATACACACTTTTTAGGAATTAAACCTGCGTACATATCTAAATAGATACACAACTTACCAATATTAAACCATGTGCATATGCACCTTTCAGGTTATCAAACCTGCGTACAGATCTGCAATTATTGGAACAAAACCTTCATTGCATAACAAAACTTCATACATACCCAGATCTCGGCATACACAGAAAAATCACATGTCAAGACACTAACATTACTGATCAAATCAACCCATAACAAAAATTGTCATCTCAAATCTATTGGATCTAATCCACCATCAAATTCTTGGGTGAAATCGTAGTTTTAGATCAACCCATTACATTCACACTTGCTTTGGATCTAAATATTCATGAAATATTCATCACTTGAACACCCAAAACACTTTGATCTTCATCTCCTTATATATCTTAGCCCTTATCCAATACCACAAGTCAAAACCATACTAGCGCCAATGGTATTCTTGAATGGGATCAAATATCCATTGCTAGGCTCAATACCATAGGTCAATACCATGGTAAAGACCCAACGTATTTGGAATACCAAGGTGCGGAAACTGTACATGTCTTTCCTTCTTCATACAAGCATGTGTGCGCGGATTTGCTTCATAGAACCCACATATACTCCTTGAAACTTCATCTTTATCATTCATCTGTCTCTTAATTGTGTGCATTTGACCAAACTCTTTGTCACATGTAGACACATCTTGTTGACATCTTCATCAAGTAGGTTTCCATCAAAGGACAACTCATCAAGTAGGTTTTCATCAAGGACAACATGTTAGTCATAATGCCAACATCTATGTTAGTTCTTCTTTTCGATATTCTTTTGCAACATCTTCCTCCTGATCTGTAAGGATAAGGTCTTCTTCATTTTTCATATTTACTTATTTCTTAGGTAGATCCTCATCTATTTTTACATTAATTATTTCTACTACCTTGCAAATTCTATTGTTTTAGCATTTGTAGGCCTTACTTCTTAGTGAGTATCCAAGAAAAAGTTATTCATTTACACCATAATTTAACTTTCCTAGTGAATTGTCATTTATTTTCATAAAGATTTTTCTCCTAAATATTGTGAAGTGTTTCACAGAAGTGATCCTTTCTTTCCATAGTCCATATGGAGTCTTATCGTTGTTTACCCAAAGTTGTTCCCTATTTATGATGTATATTACTTCTCCAACTGCATTCTTCCAGAATTTAACATGTAACTTAGCTTCCAATAATGTTGTACTTGTAGTATCTTGTACATATATGTTCTTCCTTTTGACCACTCCATTTTGTTGTGCAGTTCTAACATCATAAAGTTGTCTTTTGGTTCCATGTTTTTCACATAACTCATTGAATTCTCCTAATGTAAACTCTCTTCCTTTGTTTGATCTTAAGCACTTAATCTTCAAATCACTTTAATTATCAGTTAATGCTTTGAAATTTTTGAAACAATATAACACTTCTCATTTAAATTTAATGAAAAATACCCAAAACATTCTAATATTATCATCTATGAATAACATAAAGTACCTTTCTCCTTGTAGTGTTGGAGTACTAGTTATTCCACATAGATCTGTGTGGATGATTTCCAGTGGCATTTATGTTGAACATTCCTTTGAATTGAAATTAGTCCTAGTTAGTATTCCATGTTTTTTTTGTAGGTAAGATAGAATTATATTATGCTTGTGAATTTAGGAAAACATACAAATTTAATAACCATGGTCGTCTTGATTGAATCTTGACCATCTACAAAATATTTTAGTATTAGAAGGTCTATACTATCTGATGCATCTCACCCTACCGACCTTAGTATTAGCATTATGTACAAAATTTAAGGCGAAGCACTCCTTAACGGAGCTCCCTAATAGACCACTATTCGATTGACTCTAGAAATCCTTAACTAAATATTACAATTGACAAGCCCACCGAGTTGATAAATAAAGAATGAGACAAAAATTCCAAAATTTGGACTTATCTTAGTTGAGTTAATCCTCTTCAACCATGATGGGAATCTCTGGCAACCCTCCAACAGGAACGCCACCAATATTGACCTGATCGGTTGAGACACCTCCCTACTCCATCTTGTCGAGGTTGGGAGACGCATTGTCTTTCCCTGCATTATTATTCCCTTCTTGTCACTTGAGCAACTCGTAGTGTAGTGATTCTTTGGTTATATATTTCCTATGGTGAA
Organism: Pinus taeda; assembly: GCA_000404065.3. Classification (NCBI taxonomy): domain Eukaryota; kingdom Viridiplantae; phylum Streptophyta; class Pinopsida; order Pinales; family Pinaceae; genus Pinus; species Pinus taeda. The sequence goes on along the minus strand of APFE030517764.1, from coordinate 5,027 downwards.
CCATTTCAACAAAAACAATGAATTTGTCATCCAGTAAGTCACTTTTTTTTTCCAAATCTTGTTTGGCCTGGATATTCTCCTACATGTTGATTTGGGATAGCATCGGATGTGCTCTAGACACGAAATTTAGTGGATAGGTTGGGGCACATGAGATATCCAATACCCAAAAAGGGTTTGGATAGATTCTAAACAAATAAGGCGATATTAAAATAATTAATATTTTTAATGGAGGCACTAAGCCTAAACTTAGGGAAAATAAAATATTAATGTGTATTAATATGAATCTGTCTTAGATTGGTCCAAAATACATGGATCAAGCCAGATATAATCTTAGCCATTGATTAGGGACTTAATCTTGGCCGTTGAGATGTCAATAGGAAAAGTATAAGAGGAGGCTTGAGGTTCACTTGGAGAACACACCAGAGTGATCAGTCATTCTATTCTCTAGAGTGGGGTTTGCTAAGAGAGATAGAATCAGTGATCAGGAGAGAATCTGAGGGGAATTAAGTACAGAGAAACAAACAAGGCAGAGATTTTTCCAAGAGAGCAACATAGCAGCCAAGGAGAGTGACGCAGAGCCAGCAAGGGCTCACGCAAGGCCATGCAGAGGTAGCCAAGTGCTGCGTAGAGCACCAGAGAGGCCAGCGTGTCTGACGCAGAGGCCCAAGAAGCTGATGTAGGGGCTACTAGCGCTAACGCAAGCCAATAAAGGTTGACGTAGGACCAGCATGGGCCAGAGAGGGGCTGACGCAGTCCAGATTAGGTAGATGTTGGGGTTGCAGGAGCAGTCTTGTGCCGAGGAACTGCTGGAAGGATTTTCCGAGGTTTCAGCCAGGAGATTTCTCTCAAACTGTGAGGTATAGCTACTAAGGAAATTATTTGTTGGGTAGGCCAGTTTCGGCACCCGCATTGTACTCTGATATTGCTTAATAAGAAAACCCTCAGATAGCTGCCCCAGCTTTCCCACATTGGGTTTTTCTGGGGACATTGGTCCAAAAATAATGGTGTCATGTGGTGTGTTTGTTCTTGTTTCTTTTAGTTGCTGATATGTAATATGTTTAGCATGCACTGGTGTTTATTTTTAGTATTTACTTTGTAAATAACTTGTTAAAGGAAAAATAAGAAGTAGGTAGGAATAAATCAGAAAAAGTGCATGAAGGGTTTCTAAAGTAAGAAAACTTAGAAAATTCAACATGGTATCAGAGCGTGATTGCATATCACAGAAGGACTAAAAGACATCAGCCGAGCGGAGCAATAGCAACTGAAAATAGTTGTCCCGAGGTGACAGAAGTTGTTTCTAGCATCGCAGAAGCCAAGAAGTGTGGCGTAGAGCCAGCTAGAACCATGCAGAAGAAGTCGGGAGCTGCATATAGGCTGATAGAGGCCAACTTTGCTGACGTAGAGGGCCAAAGTGATGATACAGGGCATCCCAGGGCTAACGCAGACCCATATGGGGTGACGCAGAGCCAGCGTGAGGCAGAGAGGGGCTGACGCGGTTCATAGAGAGGCAGTTGCTGGAATCTAGAAGGCTGCAGAAATATTGCAGAGTGGAGCTAGCGAGGTACTATAGTCAAAACAGTACCTGACAGAGCAGGGCCAGAGAAGTTGTTACTAAGGGTTTCTAGCCGAGGAACCTGGATCAGCAGTGCAGTTGCACAAGACGATCAAAGTAGGGGGCATCTCGACAAGCGGCAGAAGGATTTCCAAGAGGGAAATAAGGACTCAGAGGGAGTCCAAAAGAGAACTTCCAAACAGGAAGTAGAGACTCGGAGGAGTCAAACAAAGAACTTCCAGGAGGGAAGTAGAGGAGCGTCATGGCACTACACGGGGTAAGAGACCAGGTAGATCGGACAGAGCACCAAACTTCGCAGTTTGGAAGGCTAGAATATTATCAGTGCTTGACATTAATCGTGTCAAGAACTTTTCCTTAAAGGTAGTAGCTATCTTAGTCGACCTCAATGATAATGATAGGTATGAATAGGCGATGGCAAGGGGCAAGTGCATTATCCTTGACGAGGTCAAGGATCATGTGGTACCACATACAACTGAGAAGGAAACGACAGTTGAGATGTGGGAGGCTCTCAAGAACCTGTACCAGCATACTTCTGTGCAGAGAAGAATGTTGTTCGAGAACCAGATGAGGTTGTATCAGATGAAGAAGGGTCAATCGATTGACACCTTCCACGGAGGACTGAATGAGATCCGAAACTAGTTAACTGTTATAGGAGAGACACCGGATCAGGAGCTTATGGTGAGGACAACCCTAAATGTTGTCTCAAAAGAGTGGGAAGTGTTTGTCCAGAGCATCCTTAGCAGAGTGACTCTCCTACCTTGGGACAAGATGTGGGAAGCTCTTCGCCAGGAAGAGATCAGACGACAGTGGAAGACAAGTAGCAGCAACAAAGGGATCAAGGCCAAGCAGGAGGAGGAGGATGTGGCTCTAGCGTCTGAGGGAAAGCAGGAGAAGCGGAAGAAGAAAGATCTCTCCAAGATCAAGTGCTTCCACTGTGGGGAGATGGGTCATTATGCGACCCAGTGCCCAAGGAAGAAGAGTAAGGGAGAGTCTTCTGAGACTAAGGCAGTGCCAGCATGGACAGAGAAGGAAGTTTTGACAAACGATGATTGTGCCATGAGTGCACACGCACCACTTGAGCAGAAATTGGGAGACATCGAGCTGTATTCAAGTGGACTACAGGTGATGAGGGGCAAGATCCTTGAGGTACCTAGCCTCTTGGATTAGACCTTGCTACGAGAACCCCGATGAGGAGTAGCGAGACTGGCTGAGTGGGTAGAGATGGATACAAATGGAGCAGCAGAGAGAGATACAGTGTAGGAGTCCCAAGACAGCACAGAGTTAGCAGGCTACAGTAATGCGAGAGGCACAGGAGTGTTGCAACAGTGCAGGACAGCATAGAGAGGTGTGCAATGGTGCGAGATGTAGGAGAGTTGTTGCAGCAGCACAGAGGTCAGAGAGGGAGCACTTGTTAGTGGCAGAGGGAGCTTCAGCATCAAGGTGTTTCTAGCCCAACAAGGAGGTTAGTTGGAGGATCAGTTGCTTACTTCTTAGTAACTAAGTTGCAGTGCAGCAGTGGGCAGCATGATGCAACATGATGAGAGGAGGTGCTATGCAGATGCAGTGTTAGGAGGAAGGACCAGCAACACCATGGATGCAGAGGGAATTGTCGTACAGATGCAGTAGTGGCAGTGGAAAAACCATGGGTAGCAGTACAGGAGGCAATAGTGCAGAGGATGGTGGGCAAGAAGGCCTAGCGTCAGCACATGTACCGATGTCGGATGATCAGAGTAATACTCAATGAGGAGTATTGCTAGAGCACAGTCCTCACTAAGAGGGAGTGTTGATTTGGGGTAGCATTGGATGTGCTCTAGCCACGAAATTTGGTGGATAGGTTGGTGCACATGAGATCTCCAATATACAGAAAGGGTTTGGACAGATTCTAAAAAAATCAGGAGATATTAAAATAATTAATATTTTTAATGGAGTCCTTGAGTCTAAACTTAGGGAAAATAAATATTAATGTGTATTAATATGAATCTGTGTTAGAGTGGTCCAAAAGACATGGATCAAGCTAGATCTAATCTTAGCCATTGATTAGGGACTTAATCTCAGCTGTTGAGATGTCAACAGGAAAATTATAAGAGGAGGCTTGAGCGTCACTTGGAGAACAATCAGTCACTCTACTCTCTAGAGCGGGGTTTGCTAAGAGAGATAGAAGTAATGATCAGGAGAGCATCTGAGGGGCATTGAGTACAGAGAAACATAGAAGGCAGAGATTGTGTCGGAGAGCAACGCAGCAACCAAGGAGAATGATGAAGAGCCAGCAAGGGCTCACGCAAGGCCACATAGAGGCAACCAAGTGCCGCGTAGAGCACCAGAGAGGCCAACGTGTCGGACGCAGAGGACCAGGAAGTTGACGCAAGGCCTCCTGGGGCTAACGCAGGGCCTCTTGGGGCTAATGCAGGCCCAGAGAGGCTGACGCAGGGCCAACATGGGCTAGAGAGGGGCTAACGCAATCCAGATTGGGCAGATGTTGGGGTTGCAGGAGCAATTTTGTGCTCAGGAATTGCCAGAAGGATTTTCTGGGGTTTCAGCCAAGAGATTTCTCTCAAACTGTGAGGTATAGCTACTAAGGAAATTCTCTGTTGGGTAGGCTAGTTTCGGCACCCAGATTGTACTATGATATTGCTTAATAAGAAAACCCTCAGATAGCTACACCGGTTTTCCCGCATTGGGTTTTTCTAGGGACATTGGTCCAAAAATAATGGTGTCATGTGGTGTGTTTGCTCTTGTTTCTTTTAGTTGCTGATCTGTAATATGATGAGCATGCACTGGTGTTTATTTTCAGTATTTACTTTGTAAATAACTTGTCAAAGGAAAAATAAAAAGTAGGTAGGAATAAATCAGAAAAAGTGCATGAAGGGTTTCTAAACTAAGTAAACTTAGAAACTTCAACACTACATGGCCAAACTCATGATGGTTTTCATTATCCAGGTAAGTTCAATAGCTCAACTAAAAATATTTTCTCTAGATCTAGTGAATCCTGGGTCCAGAATCCACTTGAAGTGTTCATCCACCTCCTCAGTGCTAGTATTCCACCTGATTTCTGTAGCTTTCTCCTCCAGATGGTTTATTTGTTTTTGAATCTGCTAAGGAATAGTATTGTGAAAATTGAGTGCATCTTGATGGGCTGCAGTTTCAGCCATAGTTCTCAACTTCATGTCTCTTTGGTGTCGTCATTCCATGTTTCAGCCTCTTATCTGATGACTTGACGAGGAGCCATAGGCAGAGTGAGAGGTGCGCTCCATGCTTGGTCTAGGCAGAGGGAACGAACGGGGAGGCTTGTGAGGTTTAGGGTGTGTTAACGCTTGAAATTTCACCTTAGGCTGAAGAAGGCAAACCTCAAGGCAACATCAAACCTTTTAGCCTCGTAGCTAGCCCTACGGGGCAGGAGAAGGCTCTCTCCGGTCTATCTCATAAAATCTTCAATGGATAAGATGACCAATAAGGT
>APFE030517745.1:0-10206 GCA_000404065.3 Pinus taeda | reverse complement strand
CAAGGGGGCAACCTCCTTTACATTACAAAATGAACAATTCTTGGATGATTCAAATGACAAAACCTCCTTTCTATATATACGAGTCTAAGGAGTCACAATATAACCCAGCCGACCTAACAATAATAATATAAAGCCACAAAAATAACAATAGAGGGATTCTATGGGGAACAATAACAATAATATGGGGACAATAGGGGCACAACAATATTAATAAGGGATGCAACTACAATAGTAATGGGGTAATCGCTAGTATTATAGGGACCCAACAAATGTCATAGCCAAAGAAGATGCATTCTCAAATGCAGTGTTGAATATAACTATTGTAATGAATGACTTTAGATGCTTTTATTAAGAATATAGCTTCAATGTACTCTTTGGGAGGGACAAAGAATTCTAAAGATAATGAGAGGATTCTGTCCACTTCTTGCAATTTCATCTCTAATGGCACTGCATTTTGCTTCCGAATATCTAATTCTCATGAACTTCATGTATTTTATTGTCTTGGCTCTAAGAAATAGAATAGGGAAACTTACATGTGTGAATTCATGGGAATTCCTACTGTATTGTCTATGTATCCATCCGTCATTTAACATTCAGGGATATATATGAACATATGCACAAGGTGTCAGCAACAAATAAATATAATTAGGTGAACACTTTGAAGGATATAGATATATAGAAATGTGGAATTGAGAGAACTATAGAGTTCACACCACTAATACATGCTTCCACGATATTTATCAGTTCCCTTACTAACTAAAATATATAGGCCAAATTTGAAATTGGGTAGTCCTGCATTCACAAGAAATTCACAAGGGAATATTATGAGTGTGTACATAGAGATATGAATAACGTTCCAACATGCACCTTATCATATCAACCAACTGAATCTATATTTGTTGGCACTGACACTAGGTAAAATTTAATGGGTTATGGAACTTCACTATGAAATGCTACCATAGCCTCTACTAATTGATTAACTGAATCAAACAAATCAATTGGAAAATCTAAGAATTGGATTAAACTGTAGCTTCTTCTTGGGAAACAAAATCTCCTTACTATGGCTATCAAATTTATTTTCATACAGAAAAGATCGATCTCTCGACAAGAAATCTACTTATATTCATGCAAATAAAGGCCCATAGACAATGTAAGCTACTAAAGTAAGGTGTACTGATGGTGTTCCCATATCCCTTTATTTTCCTGGTAATTAGGTTGTTACTCCTTATGAGTATTTTGATATGCCTTTGTTCCCAAGGATGATTTAGATGCTACGTTACAACTCGCAGAGACTTGTTATAAATGAGTGCTACATTACAACTCATAAATACTTGTTATAAATGAGTGTTATGATATGTCCTTGTTCTGAGGGATGATTCAGAGGCTACATTGCAACTCAAAAAGAATTGCTATAATAATTGAAATAGAATCAAAAGTGTTGTCATTAGATATCCTTATTTAATTGAGAAAATGTTAAGGTAAACAACTGCAATAGAACATATGTTTCAAAGTTCACACACTTCACCCTGTCAACCCCGCTCAAGGTAGGGACTTGCTGCCTTGAAACCCTCCTTGTTATAAATTCAATTTGATTTAAGGCTCGAGTTATTAATGGGAATTTTGTTTTGTAAAGGAAAAAATTTCCCGACATTACATGACAGGAATAAAATATTATGTACATCTAAAGAGTAAAGTAGTGAAGATTAAAAAATAAAAAAGATAACATTAGTAGATATCTTACTATAAATTCTAGAGTAATTTAATAAGTAAATAAATTATTGTTGAAAAAATTATGTTGAATATGAATTTTGTTGAAAGTTATAATGTTATCTAATTGATATGAATTTTTATCATGACACATTTTATTTAAAAATACTAAAAAAATTAAAAAGGTATATTTAATAGATATGTGTTATTATAAAGTGGAGAATAGTTTAATAAGTAAATACATTATTATTAAAAAAAATATGTTGAATGATAAATGTCTTAGTTGGAGTGGTTTGGTGAACAATTAGTTTCTTTCGTTGGGTGGATTCTAGTATTAAGAGACATGTTGTATAAGGCCCTTTAGTGAAATTTATGAATATTTTGGTAAACTTATTATTCACATATAGATTCTACCACATAGGTGTATATTTCATTAGTTTCTTGCCAAAGTAATGAATATTTGACCCTTTCATGTGCTTTATGGAGCCTTGAATGAAATTCTATGTGAGAGGCATGTAGTTGACATAACACCCATGATTTAAATGTAGAAATTCCATTTATAGGGAAGCTCTTCATTATTCCAAGTGTAGTTCCATTAAAACTTGTTAGATCAATGCTAATAATATTAATATATATAAACTATTTGTTGCAGTTGTTAATCAACCAATTTGCTACTACAAAGGAGAGTGAAAAGGGATACTCTTCCTCTTTATACATCCATGAGAGAGAATCTACGACTATATTCTCCTTTCCTTTCATATAAATTATCTCATATTTATATACAAAAATTTTGGTGACTCATTTTTATTTCATGGGGAAAAAATCCTTTGCTCTCGGGAGTATTTCAAGCCACTATTTTTGGTTTTAGTGTATAATTGTTTCCCTAGTAGGAATAGAAACCAGATATCCATAACATGCAATATAGCCATCATCTCCTTTACATAAATGATTTTCCCAAGTTCCTCTTACATATTTGTTTGCTGGTGAAATCCAATGGTCATCCCACTTTGATCCTCTCTGTTGAGTATTGATCTAATGACTTTACCTGCTCCACCACCTTCCAACACAAGTTTTAGTGAAGTAGATTAGAAAGAGTATTAGGAACATAGATGGAATTCTTCAAGTTTTCCACATCATTTTTTCTCAAAGCATTTTTTTAATGAAGGGTGTGGGTGGAGTTACAATATTATCACATTTCCTTATAAAATTTCTATAATAACTAGTGAGATGAAGAAAACATCTTAAAATTTTAAGAGTTTTAGAGTAATTCCATTCCTTCATTGCTTCAATTTTCTTTAGGTTCACACTCACACATTCATCACTAACAATATGGTCTAAATATTCCAATTCATATAAATAGAGATACTAAAGTAGTTGTAAAACATAATCCTCATTTTGTGATGTTTATTAGATTTTGGAACAAGGAATGCGCATGGAAAAGGATAAAGGGAATCACCAAGATTTTGTTATGTCCTTAGTGAATGTGAAAAATAATTTTAGTAATATCTACCTCATTCATGCAAATTTGATGATAGATCGAGTAGAGGCTAACTTCTCTAAAGAATGAAGCACCCTTGAACTCATTCAAATGGATATCAATGACTAGAATGAGGAGCTTCACTTGGAGTTTTACATTTTTGAGAACTCAAAAGTTAGGATGAATATTACATGTGTGTTATACCTTGAGGAACATGATAGCAAGTGAATAAGGAAGCTTAGTATTGGGAAAATGATGGAAATGACTAGAAATTATTGAACCATCTTTTCTATTTGTTTTTTTTTGGAAAACAAATGGTGAAATAGGCATAGGATAAGTGAGAGGCTATATGTGTTGAGTTAAATAAATTATTCATGATCCCCTCATGTATAGATTATGGAAATCCATGGTGATAAGGAATTAAAGTCCCTAACCATTTAACACCAAAGATAATATCTCAACCACACATTTCAATAGAAAACATGTGGGTTTTCAAGGAATAATACCCATTAGGAGTCTCACATTTTCACAATGACCACTACATTTTGTATAACCTCCAATAGTAATAATGATTTGAAGGTTGTGAACAACATGGATATAGTGGTGTTTTTCTTCGACTACACATAATGATACATGAAGCTATGGATGTTGCCACAATCAACTTAGAGGACAAATTTTGGTTGATTGTTGTACTCGACCAATATGAGGATTTGGGGAATAGAAATACAATTCAAGACATAAAGGGATATCTAAGCTTCCAAATATTGTAGAGCATATGGGGGAATGTATCAAATATATGAATTGATATTCATTGAATATATAACTACAATAATAATATGAAATGTCCTTTGAAATTACCTTAAAGAGTTTTTCTTCTTACATTTATGTCAAAGAAAATATTTCTTATCACAGTTGTAGCAAATGCCTTTAAGTTGACTTTGTATGATTTTGTTTTGAGTGGGCCTAATGGTTGAGAGCATGTGTTTCCTAGAGGGAGGTAGAGTATCTAAGCCTGTGTATACTTTCAAAATTAAATAATTGAGGAAGTGGGTCCCCTTTTCCACAAACAAGGGAGTCTCATACATCAATTTGGTGTCTAGATTGCCCATGACCTTAAATATATTATTATTATTAATTTGTGGGTTTTAAGTGGTGGGGAGGATAGATAAGGATTTGTGGAAGATGAAATAGTGATCCAAAACCTATTGTAATGTGACATTATTATTTAACATTTAAAACTAAAGATTAGACTAGTAAATTGTTTCACAAATAGTTTTTTAATATAGAAATATTATGTTTACATATTTAATAAGTGAAAGAACCAACTAAAATCAAATGACCACAAAATTAAAAAAAAACTTAGAATTTTAATAATTGATCTATGAGATCATTAAACACATAAAGAGATAAGAGAAGTAATAAAATCATACAGCGAAGAGAAAGTTTAAACACATGGTGACACTTTTTTTATAAAAATAATAATTCACAAGAGGATACAAAGTAAATTAAAAATATGAACTAAAAATTAAACCTCATTTAATAGACAAATTTATTTGAAAGTAAGTTGTTAAATATAAAAATATAAAAGTTATAAAATTCATGTATAAAATTAATCGAAAATTATATTAATAAAAATGTGAATACACATTAAATTCAATCTAAAATGTGATTTTTCATTCTCTCAATAATTTAAAGTTAATTAATAATTTGAAATTATTCCAATCAAACAAAAAATAACAAAGGAAAATATGGAAATAATAAAAATTCTCATACCCTTCCTATAAAAATAAAATTTAAGTATGAAGGACGAAGGGAAAGGCTTCGAACTTCCCAAGTGCAATGTGCGCTCAAGGGAGAGAAGAAGGGCACAGGGTGCAAGTCCAAAGGACAAAGGGAAAGGCTTCATACTTCCCAGGTGAACTGTGCACTTAAGGCAGAGAAGGAGGGATCAATGCACGCTCGTAAAGGCTAAAGGATAGAGGATTCAAGCCTTCAAGGTGTGCTCATGTGCTCACGAGGCTTAGGAGGGCACATGGCACAAGTATGAAGGTTGAAGGGTGAAGTTTAATTCCTTTGGAGTGCGTTCATGAACTCCAAGGGTCAAGAGGGTGCATCGAATATTGTGGAAGGCTAAAGGGTTGGATTTGAGGCCTTCAGGGTGTGCTCATGCACTCAAGGAGGGCACACTTCTTTGAGTCAAAGGAGTGCGCTCAAAGGAAGACTTAGTTTATTGAAGGGCGTAATTTAGAAAGAGGAAGGGGAAAGGGATTAAGGAGTGTAATTCTATCTCTTTGAGGGTGCATGACACACTTCTAAACAACAAATGATTTCTGCTCAAGGCTTGAGAGTGTTCTTTTGCGCTCCTAACCTCGGTGGGCTCATTTTGCAACTAAAATTTGTCTAAGTCTGGGATATAGGGTGATGTGTGAACATAATGAGTTTGGACATAAAACCATATGCGACACATACCAAATCATCGAGAGAACTCATACAACCTTGAGCAATGATAAGTGTACATTAAAATTCCACTTTTCATGCATTTCCCAAGTACAACGAGTGAAGTATGTGCGATTGCGATTAAAATGTGTCGTTTTATAATCACAAATATGTTACAATCATGAAATACACTTAAAGATGTTCTAATCAATGCAATGGCAGTTGAGAACATGCAACAACACTTGAAACACATAGAATAGCATGATAAAACACTTGAAGATCAATGTGACACTCGATATGAATGTGATAGTAGGCTCCAAAATCTGAATGTAGTGAAATGTTTGGAGGGTGTTGTAGTAGTGACAACACTTGGTGACACAATGGGAAACCTTCAACTTCTTTGTATAGGAATATATTCCGGTTAAAGGGTCAAACCTTTAGGAAGTATTGATTCCCTTGATTCCCCCCTTTCAACTTGGTTATATACATAACATCTCACTTTCTTCTACTTGGTTTAACACACAAAAGATACATCGTATCACAATTGTTTCAATCCAGGAAAGGGTAATATGCGCAATGAGCTCCTGATATTCATAGTATGAGTTTTCATCTCTCGTGCTTCTACACTGCCAACAGGCCTGGATAGTACCACGACGAAGTCACTTTAGCAGTACAAATATTTCTTTGCTACCAGCAAGCCTGGACAATACCCTAGCAAAGTTGCTTTCTTCACCTCCCTACGCAGGAAGCCTTTCTCTTCTTTCACCCTTTATTTATGTATCTAATAGGACTATGCATCGAAACTTATTATTTTCAATGGGAAGAAGAGGGATATTGATTTATTGAGAGTACATGATATTGCCCCTTCAGAGAAGTATTATAGACCTTTGATATTGCTTTTCTTGCTTTAAATTTTCCCCTTATCCCTTATATACTAGATTGGAGAAGCATTCATACACAAGTAGATTTACACCAAGTTGAGTAGTTTATATACTATCATAAGCATGGATCTAATAGGTTCCCTCAAGGTTATCCTTTTGGATGAGTCATATTTTCCATCTGGACTTAGCTCAACCTATGGAATTTTCCCAAAGAAAGAAGGAGAACAAAAAAACCCAAGCATTGTGGTTGTCACACTTCTATTTTATTACACCATAAAGTCATTTCAAGCCATGCACTTTTACACGAGGGTCTTATTTATGTATAATAACCAAGAAACATGACAAGACACGACATGACTAACACAATACACTTACAACTATACGAAAAGAGAAACATGTAGCTGCTATTTAAAAAAATGCTTCAAATGTCATCCATTTACAGAAAGGGGTTTGTTAAAAATGACAACTAGGGCCAAACTCCATGTGGGTCATCTTATTAATGGCAATTGATATTTTTCTTGGATCCTTCTTATTGAGAGGTGTAGGATTCATCTAAAGATCATCCGATTCTGATAAGTATTCATGGAGTTATGAATTTATTTGCATTATAAGGCAATTCGTCAAGTTGAGCCAACAACCAAATAAACCCCACATGCGCTCAACGTTTTAGTATAAATAGAGTTCGCCTTCAAGTAATTTCAGCACACTTGGGATCTCTTCCTCTCTCTACTTGTCTTTGGGTTTGAGTAGGAGGAGAGATCCTAAGGAATGACATTGCCTTGATCCAGAGGGAAGAAAGCTAGAAAAGCTAAAAAAGCTGGAACTGCCGAAAAAGCCAAAAATGCCAGAAAAGCCAGAATTGTCAGAAAAGCCGGAACTGTCGGAAAATCCAGAAAAGCTGAAAAAGTTGGAATTACTGGAAAATCCAGAAACGTCGGGACTGCCAGAACTGTCGGGAACAACCGGAACTACCAGATCTACCAGCAACAACTCGAACTGCTAGAACTGCTAGGAACTACCGAAATAGTCAGAGCATATGTATTCGAAGAAGATTAGCATGCAAGGGACAACTAACTAACATTGAGATAGTTGCATGGTACTTAGCAGAAAATAAACCAAGCATGCAATGCTACAACTAGCATGCAAGGGAAAACTAGCATGCAACAACAAGCATGTTAAGGACAACAAGCATGCTAGGGACAACAAGCATGAAAGGGATAACAAGAAAGCAAGGTGCAGCCAACACATAGGTCAGGATGGAAACATGGTGCAACAATGGCAGATAATGCATTATAGTGATGGGTACAGTCATGATTAATGAAGTGCGATGAGATGCAACATAGTGATGATGGGTGCAACATGGTGCAACATGGTGAGGTGCAGCATGATGATGAAATGCAGCATAATTATAGGTGAAGGAGTCACCTTGGAGAATTACTTGAAGCAACATGTCCTCAACTAATCTCAGGTATCATCTTCTTAGAGATGATATATTCTCTTATCTAGATAAGTCAAAGTGTTGAATTTTGTTGTAAACATACTCTCTCTCTCTCTGTTGAATTATTGAAGAACATATAAGAAGAATTGATCAAGTGTTTCCCCACATTGGGGTTTGTCCATGGCTAGCGCCACATCTTGTGTCCTATTGTCTTGTCTTGTCTTCTACGATTTATGTTTATGTTCTATTTGAAATTTACTTTAATGTTGATGTGATTGCTAATCTTGAAAGGATATGGAGCTAACTGTGGAAATTTAAATAAATTTCTCTAAGCATAGAACATACCTAAAATTAACGTGGTATTACAGGTGAGGTGAAGACAATGCCCAAGCAAGAGTGAAAGAGAAATCACCAAAGACAGGTGGGAAAGGACAAAAGTGTCAATGGATTCCTCATCCCTCTTCAAATTCACCAAGGGTGAAGTCAAAGCAGATAATATTATCATAATTGCACAACGGAATATGGCCTACCTAAAGATAACTTCATTGGAAGACCAGATCTCAGGGTGGAAGGAAAGGCAGATAACTCGTTCGACCATTATGTGAAGGAGTGTTCGAATGGTAGGGACACATCACTTGATGATGATAACAATCATCCGAGGGACATCTTCAATGATTAAAAGAATCACAGGCAATGCAAGTCATCAAGGAAATGGCCGACTCTTCATAGAAAGAAAGGAACCCAAGGTATGGAGAATCAAATGTTGTCTATGATAAGATAAAGAAGTGTTATATTGTATTGGCCCTCTCCTTCAAATTCTTTGGGAATATAACTTATAGATTACACTCTTCAAGGAACTTCATCAGATAGATGGGTACACTCTCTAATTTGGTAGAGATGGAAACAATCATGGGATTATACTTGTGACCGATGCCACCTGTCTCGGAAAGGGTGTAGGGAATGTTAACTCTCAACTGAATAAGGGTAACTCGATTCATTTACAAAATCTCTTTTATGTACCTAATCGTAAGAAGAACCTGGTGTCCATCTATGAAATGGAAGTCAAAGGTTTCAGGGTGGCTTTCATCGATGGAATGGTACGTGTTAAAAAATATAATTGTCAAAGATTATTTTCCTCATGGATTCAAGGTTGGAAATTTGTATCAAGTTGTAGGATGGTCAATTAGAGATCATGTCAATTGACATATTGCATCTATAACATCGAAGGTATAGCTATGGGGCCCTACCTGATGTGAGTCAAATGGTGATAGGGATGTCTGAATTCCAGTAAAGCATGAAGGTACTTGTCTGAGATGTACTGAAGAAAAATCTTATAAGGGGACCATTTGCCTCATGCAGCAGGTCCACAGGTTTGGAACAACTCGAGGAGTTTGAGATTCATGATCGGGAATCTCATGTATACAGGTGGAAGAAGTCCCTTTATGGCTTGAAGCAAAACACCCCGAGCATAGTATGAGAGGATTGATAGCTGTCTGATGAAGCTGAATTCACTAGGAGTGAAACCGATCCAAACCATTACTCGAAGGTTGTGGATGACAAACCTCTCATACCAGCACCTTATGAGGATGACCTATTTCTGACAGGTGCAAACCTTCTCATTTGCAGAAGTAAGAGGGAGTTGGATCTCAGATGTGGAATGATAAACTGCAATCTTGTGACTACCTCAAGGATCTTAACTTTTAGAAGTTATATGGTATTGATGTCAGACCATATTTGGGAAATGCCTCTGAGTTTCATAAACTCATTAGTGTTGATGTTCTTGGTGAAATTTCGTCCATACATATGTTTTGCAGTTAGCATGGTGAGCTCATATTTGGTTGAGCCTCAATGGATTAGTGCCAAGAATCTTCTAAGATATCTTCGGGGCACAATCTCTCATGGATTGAGATACACTGTTGGAAATATGAAACCGAATGAATATTCGAATGTTGAATGGCCAGGTAGTGTGGAGGATCTCTAGAGCACTTCTCATTTCTGGTTCTCTTTGGATTCTACTTCGATATCATGGATGAGCACGAATTAGGAGTTGGTTGCTATAAGAACCGCCGAGACCGAATACATAGCTATGAGTATGTTCTTGTGTGAAGCTGCATGGCTGCAGAAGCTCTTAAGTGAACTGTCTGTACACATGATGAATACCACTATGATTCCATGTGACATCTAGAGGGGGGATTTGATTATTGAGGAATCATGTATTCGATGATTTCTCCAGTAGATAGACATCAGATACTACCTTATCTGTGATA
>APFE030517743.1:0-17101 GCA_000404065.3 Pinus taeda | reverse complement strand
TGCTTTAACAATGAAGACTCAACCAATTAAGCTAACCCCTCTCCCTCTCTCTCAAATGGAATAACAAAACCAAAAAAATCTATTTATTACAATATATATTATTCACACATGTAAATGAAAAATAAAATTCTCGAAAAATCAACTATCTAATTGTTTACTTTATCTTCTCCAAGGCTTTCCACCCATAAATCATACACATCCATTTTACATGTTTCTTACATTTGTAATCGTGTCCCTACTAGAACAACTAGTCAGAAAAGTTCAAATGGATTTTGGATAAGTTTCTAATTCTAAGTTTCTAATCATTGGTTCTCCTTCTAGGACTTTTACATTATCGTGTGGGCTGTGTCAGGGAGATCCCCTGTCTCCTTTCTTGTTTATCCTGGTGATGGAGGGACTCAGACGGTTTTTTGCTAAATCTATTTTATAGGGCCAAATCAAGGGCTTAAGAATCTTTGGTGCGGACCTTCCAGTTACTCATCATCAATTTGTTGACAATGTTTTTTTATTTCTTCCTACCACCCTCAAAGAAGTGAAAGGAATTGGTTCTTTGTTGTAGACTTTCAAGGCTACCTCTGGAACCCTCATTAATAAGGAAAAGGAAAATTTATTCTTCTTTAATTGCAAAGACCCAGTTCAATGTCACTTAACGCATATTTTGGAGTTTCACAGAGTTCAACTTCCCTCCAAATACTTGGGGGTACCTATGGCATTGAACACCAAATGTATTGCATGTTGGAAGGATTTGTTGCAAAAACTTAATTCCCAGATAAATAACTGGACTTTTCATGCATTGACTTTTGTTGGTCGGTTGATTTTAAGTAAATTGGTTTTACAGGCAACTCCAATTGATCAAATGTCTTGTACCGAAGGATATTTGCAGTAAACTCAGATCTTTTTAGAGGAATTTTGTTTGAAGGGATTCGAATAAGGCTAAGATATGGTCATTAGTATCATGGGATATGTTTTTTAAGCCCAAGTTGTCATGAGAGTTAGGTTTACATGACCTAGACACTATGAGCGAGGCATTTAGCGCGAAGCTTTGGTGGAGATGGGTGATGGGTGGAAATGAATTTTGGAAGAAAATATGGATGCAGAAATATGCCCCTTAACGGACCCAAGAAGATAGATTACATCATGAGTTGGTAATTTTTGGATTGAGCCTATATAATTGGGCATAGGGAAGCAAAGATCTGGTCAGAAAACATGCTTTTTGGGAAGTTTGATCAGGTTGTTTGGCCTTGTTTTGGGAGGAGGCTTGGAAATAAATGCTTTGTTTAAGTGATATAGGTACGTTTCAAAACTCACAATTCTTTTTAACATATCTTGGTGCAATGAGAGTTTGTGATTATTGGAAGCAAAGGGATAATTCTATATTTTGGAGAGATTGGAAGAGTTAGGAGGATTGACTAGCTTCATTGCAGGATTTACCATGGGACAGTTTCCAGTAGGGATTGGGGGGTCGAAGGATTAGATGGTCTCAAATGTGTGATACACTTTTATGAGGCAAACTTTCTCTTGGTTCTTTCACCTTGAAAGAAGCCTACTTGATTATTTCAGAACATGGGACCCTTAAAAAAGATGCCATTTGGACAAGGATATGATGTGGTATATATTGGCCAAAAATTTCATGTTTTCTCTATTGAATAGCAAGGCATAGGCTCTTAACTTGGGATCACATGTGACGTAAAGGTTATGAAGGACCATCCTTATGTTTTCTTTGTGGCCAGGAAGAAGAAAAACTAGAACATCTCTTTATCACTTGCCCTTTTGCGCTAGAGGTATGTTCTAGTATTCTTTGTTTCTTCGATATTCATGCTTATGAGAGGCAAAGTTTGTTTACTTTGTTGGAGCAATGTTGTCTTATAAAATTTGGAAATACTATAGTAAATCAGGCTATCGGTTTTATACTTTGGAATTGATGGAAAGAGAGAAATTTTAGGATTTTTCGTGACAAGAGAAGACCGGGGAGATTGATTCATGAATTGGTTCTAGCTAATTTATGAGAATCCCTTTTGGTGGTTTCATGGACCTCAAAGGATTGGATTGGTAATGCTACAAAAATGTATATCTTGAAAATTTTAAACTTGGATCAGAAGATGGTTGCTATAACAACTAAGGCTTCTTCTGACTGACATATTGCTTCAAATACTTCCTATAACCCCTCCCAGTAATTTTATTAAATTAAATTTTTATGGGGAATCAAAGGATAATTCGGGTTTAGTGGGTTATGGAGGAATTTTTTGGGACAATAACTCTTGTCCTTTGATATTTTATGCAATGAATTTTGGGATTGCTTGCAATAATGTGGTTGAATTCATGGCCTTGGAAAAATGCATTCAAATAATTATTCAGGAGGTCTTTAAAATGTTACAACTCGATGGAGATTCATTCATTGTTGTACAATGTATTCAGAAACTTCTAAATGGTCAGTTGGCTTGAAAGGTAATCAAAATATGGGTATTAGAGGGGAATATAGCAAACATCATAATTTTGTTGGGCACTCTTGAGTACATTTGTGTTCAACATACTCACAAATTTGGTAACCAGGTTTGTAGATTATCTGGCCAATATGGGATGTCGTTATAAAAACTTAGATGTAGATGAACATTGGCCTATGTCTGGTCGAAAAAAACATGATATGTAGGTTATTTGTAAATTGATCAAAGTAGAGAATCCTCTCCTGATGGGGTTGCATAGCTGGGGATTTTGGAAACATCGGGATCGGTGCTGAAGAAACACTTGGTTTCACATCAGGTGGCAGTGGACGGAGGACGTTAATGCAATTTTCATTAGATATGTGTTTCATTAAGTGTTTTAAAGGTTGGTCCAGATCAATGTTTGTTGGTTGGCAGAGGCGTCGAGTGTATGGAGGTGAGTTCATTACCTCATTCTTTATCTCTGGTCACTCCTTGTGTTGGAGTTGTTGCTTGGTTTCTAGGTATGTTGTTGTTTTATTTAGAGACGAGATTGCTCGATTTGGGGGGTGGTGCTTACATTTCATACCTCTTCAATGGTTTCTTTGCTCGATGAGATTTACTTTGTGATTATATGTGCACAATCTTAATTTCTATTTCATGTGGTGGTTATTTTGGATACTTGTGTATTATCACGTTCTAGGTGTAATTTCTACTCCTTCGTGGTGGTCATTCTGGAATGTTTGGACTTCAATGATCTTTTTGTTAGTGGTCCTTCTTTCATTCATTTCAATTTTGGTAAAATTTGGGTTGTGGTTTTTTTTCTCGATAGTCTGTTCTTTGGAAGAAGTTGGGTCTATTATCTTGGTGCCATAATTTTGTGGTTTGTAGTTTTTCCTATGTCAGATTCTTAAAGTGGAGTGTTTGGGTTTTTCACTGCATGTGTAGTGAATTCCATAATATATTGGGTACGGGCGCTGTGAAATGGTTTTTCATGGATGACCTTATTGTTTTTAGGTCTAGTATTCTGAGTATTCGTCTCTGTTCCTCAGTGTCTTTTCTTGGACGGGGTATTTCCTCAAGTTGTCCTCATTGTCTCTCCTTTGTAGTGTTTATTTCTCCTAGTCAAAGCATGCCCAACCATCGAGGGTGTGGCAATTTTATAGAGAAAAAAAGGTCATTTCCCTTCTCATATGACTCTATGGCTACTTCTTTCAGCTTATTACCTTTGGAGTTTTGCATAGAAATCTTATACTTGGAAGGCATTGAGATTAGTGATCGTCCTTATGCCTTAGACTTAGAAATGGATGGTAATAAGGTGAAATGGCTTCCAAACCTTGGTTGTTTTTGGAAGTGGAAGTTGAATTTTTATTAAGTTCCTTGGCATTTATTCAACATACTACTACTTTCTTTCATCTCATGTTTAAGGAAAATTAGGTGGACAATTACAATATTTTCTCCTCCCTAAAGGACATTAAGTGCTTGGTAAGAAATACACACTTTTGTTTGAATAACATGGATTCTCGTCTGGTGAGAGTGGGAACTTTTTTGTTCAGTGATTTGAGTTATGGTGATCTTATGGATCCTCCTGATCATAGTGGGCATACTCTTGTTTTGTTTTCTTCGGACAACGACTTGCATGGAGAGTGCAAGTGAAGGTATTTGGGTGTTTTCTTTTATAATTTTATTTTGGCTCAAAATTTTTGTATGTGCTTTTATGGTCTTGCCTCTAGAGAAGACAGTGTGTGTCTGTTACTAGTGGATATGAGTCTATTTCGTGTTTCCTTTGGCATTGTTTAATGCTATGTGGAAGGTGGAAGTGTCACTAGTGTGCAAGGCCTATTGGCTCTTGTTTCAACGATGATTGCACTCCTGGAATTCGTATGATGATGTTTTTCTGTACAATTCTTTGGTGTCCCTTATGTTTTGGTGAGACAACAAACTGGTTTTTATGACAGTTTTGGTGATTGATTTTGGAAAATGTATCGGAGTGAGCACAAGCATGTGTGACATTATGTATTTACACTTCTCGAATGTGTTCATTATTATGGGCACGATGCAAACTGATGTTTTCCTTAGTCTAGTTCTAGCCAGCGTAATGCATGCACTTCTGATGTATATCTTATTTGGATAATGAAATATATTGCTATTTATTTACAAAAAATAAAGTAAAATTCTAGTATTCTTACATTTGTAATCATGGCCCTAATTGAACAGCTAGCTAGAAAAGTTTAAATAGATTTTGGATAAGTTTATAATTCTATTCTTCTTCCTTGTCCTTCTATCTCTCTCAGTATCATGCTGAAATAATTTAAAAGAATGATATTAAAACATTGTGTGTGTGTGTGTATATATATATATATAACTCAACCATGAAACCTATTAAAATTCTCCAAATATTATATTTGAGATAAAAAAAATTACACAAATATGAAAAGTTTACATATATATAGATATTTAGTTTTTTTATGTTTAATAAATTGAGGGGTTTTTTAGTGAGGTTAGGTAGTCATTTTATATTAATTTGCAAAAGAAAATATACATAGAAAATGTCCAAAATTTACTAGTTTACCACATGGAAAACTCAAACAAGTCTCAAAATTTTAACATTCTATATTGCCAACACTATATGTCTATTATCTAAAAAAATCATAATTAATAAAAAATTATTGTGAGATATGAAAAATGAGAACTACATTGTTACACTATAAAAAACTATAACAAAACTGCACTTTTGCTTGATCCTGTTATTGGGAAGAAGATTCGACCTAGATTGGTGGTTGTGAGTGTGTTTATTACTTGAATGAAGTGAAGGTGATCCCTACCATACTCTTGGCCAAAGCTTAAACTTTGTTATCCAACTTCATTTTATTTAGAATATGGCACAGATTCCAAGCTTGTGCACTCGTAGTAGAGGTTAGTAAATCCAATGCTAAGATAGATCCTATTATTTCCAATAAAATATCAAACTTTTCAATGTGGTTCATGGACACCGAAGATCAATGGTTGCTACATCCACAAAAACTATCTGGGAAGATCCACTCAAAGGGATCACCTCCCACCGAATCATTAGCAAAGTCTAACCCCAAGAGTGTCAAGGAGAATTAACCTTGTGAGATCCCATTGGCAAAGTGTGGAAAGATGTTTTTTAATGACAGGAACTCGATCAATTGAGCTAATTGTTAGGGATAATAAGAAACTAACAATTAAAATGAAAATTAAAAGCATTCATCACAGAGAAGATAATAGTAAAATAAATTAGTGTTGTAAAGTGACCAAACTTAGCCAGTGAGGCTCAAGGTAAAAGATAAAACATAATAGACAAATAGCATGTAATGTTGCTTTAAAAAGAGGAAAGTAAATACATTAAGGCTATCAAAAATCTGGCATAGATCCCAAGCATGGGCACCCGTAGTGGAGGTTAAGAAATCCAACATTAAGATTGATCCTATTATCATCCAATAAAATAGAAAGCTAACACTTAAAATCAGCATTAAAAGCATTCATGATAGAGAAGATAATAATAAAATAAATTAATGTTGTCAAGTGACGAAACTTAGCCAATGGGACTCAAGATAAAATACAATACAAAATGACAAAGATAGAATGTAATGTTGCTTTAAAAAGAGGAAAGTAAGTACAATAAGGCTTTTTTCTCTTTTTTCTTTTCTTATGATTAGATGAATTGGCAACTAGGTCAGTTTCAATTATGAATTCTACCACTATAACCTATAGGTGCGTAGGTACGCCCCTTCCACATACATGTATAAATCAAGGGAATTTGAACCTCAAATCTCTTGGTATACAATAATTAATTATCACAACAATCACCAATTATGTTGCCCAGGGGACTAGTATGTTAAGGGTTTTAACTTGAGTGAGACAAGATAAATATTTAGATTAATATATTATTATGATCTCCATAAAACAAATAGACCATTGGGGACACTAGAGTTTTCACTTTTTGTAACATTTTACAAGAGGTGCAATAACTAGAGATGTTGGTTAGGTTAGAGAGGATGGAACTAGTTTGGGATGCTAGGGTTTCCAGTGCAAACAATGACTATGGTTTCTCGTCAAGCATGGATGGAAGTCAGGTGGCCGAGCCAGGAGTATGAAATAAGGCAGTTGATGAATTCCAGAGTGGTCTTAGTGCCCATGATGTCTTGGTAACCCTTGGTGCGACAAATTTTGATTGGCATTATTATCATGTGAGAATTAATCACCAGTATGTGGCTTTTTTGTACAAGGATACCATTGTTACCTACCACAACAAAACTTTGGTAGTGTTGCCTGGGTCAGATCTCCAGAGTCCAAGTGATATTGTAGCGACGATCCAAGGGGGCTTCCAAGAGATCGCCGAGTTTCAGCATGAATTGCGAGTAGTATCTTATGTTATGAAATCAAGACCTCAACGCCAAGAGGAATTTCAAGGGCTAAGATACAACGCGGTGGATGGAAGAGACTTTGAGCACAATATGTGGCCTAAATCCCATGCAAATTTGATTGGTATTGGTACTTTTCATTGGGATTTATGGGAAATAAGGCAATATCTAGGGTTATTTAGTGCAGATATATAGTAAAAAACCATTTTTACTAACCCATCTAGGATGGGAGAAGGGTTTGAAGAATAAAAATAGAGGGAGGACTTTCAATTCTTCATTAAAGCCCTTAATGGGAAATCCTCCCTTTTGTGGGTTTGTAGTTTGGATCACTTGATGCATCTTAAGTAGTGGCTAGAGCATCAACTATGATAGCTTATGGAAACAAAAAAATCCTTCATGAAGGGAAGTAGCTACAGGATCATTTTCAGTTGCAGGATTACAACATATCAAGAAACTCTACCATTGTTTTGGATCTAATGATGCAAGGGGGTTCTTTGGAAGTGAAAAGCTCATGAGGCTCTATTCCCTACAAGGATGTGAAATTGTTACATGGAATTTGCATCTACGATAAACACATTTTCCGTAGGTGGGTGACTACACCTAGAAGAACAGAAAGAAAGTAGTTTAACCTATTCTTATAGAAGATAGATGAGATGGAGGAATTTACTTGTTGCCTTTCGCTTCCTAAATCTCTTTTGAATTTCTCTCGTCACTCCCACTTGAAGTAAATCCGCTCAGGAGGTACTTGCATCAAGATAAACAGAAACAAGAAATGATCAAAGCATACATGCTTTATCGACTATAAAATAATGGAATCGAAGACATTGAAACACAATCATCACATATATGAACAATCATATGAGAAAAGGAATAAGCTCTTTATTAATGTAGAAGGAAGAGTATCTCCCAATGCAGTTGGATTCTGTGCCACTCCTCCAGCTTCAGTTCAACCCTCGCCACATCAAAAGCACAACACTCTAGTAGTATAACATTACTTAACATAAGTTCAATCCTCAAAGCAACATAATTTCCTTACAAACTTCAGATTCTAGCCCCCTTGATCACTACGATGAGTGCTTGATTTATAGGAAATGGAGGCGGTTTTGTCATAATTGATGGTATTGAATGGCCTTTCAAGCTAGGATTTATTTTCCATGGAGCAAGGGATGAGAGGATAGGAGGTTAATGGATCCTTAGCCTATCCAATTTTGAGCTCATAGGAGGAGATAATAGATGGGAACCTTCTAGAATCATCTAAGATGAAGGAATATTCCTAGAACCCTATGAAAATTTCTCTCAATCTCGCTTAGTGTAGGCTAAAGAGGGCCTAAGTGCATTGTAGTGCAAGCCATAGTGGGTCTGCCTACTCTGCAATGCACTATCTCAAGGCTTGAGTTGTGTTGGTGTCCCAAGGAGGCATTTTAGGAAGGCTTTAGGCCATGAAACTTTCATAGAAGGAGGCATTCGATGAGTTGACTTCTCTAGGGCATGTAACAACTAAATTAGGGTTTGATGAGCCCTAAAATTACTAATTTGAATGTCAGGAGTGATGTGCCCAAATAGACCTGTAACAGTTGCCCCCTAAAGCATGAAGTCAAAAATGATAATGTGGAGTGATATGCTTTATGATGTGACAGAGAAGAACTGAAGCAGACGATGACCTGCATCGATTAAAATACATTACATCATGATATTTTTAATTTTTTCATGAATTGTTGAGGAAAGGCATACCCATACTCAGCATATAAAATTTCCATTACATGTACATAGATAGTCATCTACAGATATAGCCCCATTATAGGATGACCATCAGTGTAAATCCATCGTACCGATGATTTAGTACTCTCCTGAAATCGTAGCATGGATGGATGAAACTAGATCAGGGGTCTTCTATCTCGTCCAATCGTTAGCTCAAGTATGAGTATAACCATGTGAATATGTGATCTGAAGTCGAACATGGGAAGACACCGTATGATTACCAGCTAATTATGTAAGTCGTTAATAGACGCGAGAGAGATCACCGATAATGATAATGATTCTTAATGTACTGCAATACATTATGCATGGTGTGAATGGATGTTTTGATGTTGAACACCATACATAGTCTTTCGGTTGAAGGCCAGTGATGTCAACCTGTCGTTGGAAGTGAGAAACTTGCAATTGATGTATGCAAGCCCCAAGGTACTGAAAGGGTGTTTCTAAGTCAACCTTTTGGATAATGTGTTGATGTCGACAAGAAGCAACTCGCCACAGGAGGGCCTTGATGTATCCCACATCAACGACACAAAACGAGTGTAATGATTTTGGAGAAGGAATGTGACTGACGACATAAGGTTTAGGAATGGCGGTCATGAAAATGAAGGTTTATGAGTATTGCAAAGGATGAGTTTTACTGAGTGACTTCTCTTGAACATGTCGGCAACACTTAATGAATTTCCAGCATTGACCCAAAACCAAAGAGATGGATGGTATGATAGACCATAGGTATGATAACCTTCAAGAAGATAACCCAACCCAAATAGTCATGGAGATGAAGTGAAAGTGTCATGTTCAAGAGCAACTTGCTACCATAAAGTGATTTATCCCTTTTCTCATTTTTCCCAGTCATTGCTGACTAGTACCTCTTTATTTTTTACCAAGCTTGACGAGGATAACATTTTCTTGTAGTATAATTCCACCCTTCGGGTGAATCCATCGCTATGTGATTTTTTAACGAGCCTAGCGAAGGTGAAACTTGGTCTTGTCATTATGGACAAGTTTTTCGCTGTTTGATGTTTTAACGAGTTTAACAACAATGAGAAGTCGATCCTTTTCATGTTTAGAGTGTTTGAAAAGGGACAAAAAGAAATCTCCACAAGTTTTTTTTCGTAAGTTTGTCTCTCAAGTATGAAAAAACATAAAATAATACAAGAGAGAACCTATTGATCATGTTCGATCAACTTATTCCTTTTTCGTAAATAATCTATCTCAGTCCAGAAAAGGGTTAAAATTATACTGAGTAGATGTCGTTTCCAATCCATTTACGAGCTAGAAATGACAAGCGCTCAAAAATCTTTTCATATGTAGAGAGTCTGAAGAGAGCTTAAAGAGGACTCCACTTATAGGAATGAGTGGTGTCTAGGATAGCAATTGGTTCCATGATGTTGGAACTTCTCAAAACATTTTGATTTATATGAAGAGGATGGCTAATAAGACCACTCATTGCAACTGTTCCTCAAAAAGGGTAAAACAACCAAGTGAAAACGTATGATCGACCAAGCAAATAGTGACGATGGAAGGAGAAAAACCAAGGCTCATCTAATGGAAGAGGCTGATAGAATGGAAATCACGAGGGTTAAAATGGAGATGGGTTCATTTTTACGCAAGCTTGAACCATAGGGAACTATGCTTGGATTCAATTTCATGTTTACACAAGCTTGAAACAAAAAACTATGCTTGAGATTGGTTTTCATGCCCCCAACATGATGACTAAATTCTAGGTGCATGCCCCCCAAGTTTCATTACATTCACCTGAGTAGACTACTCGTGGCTATCAAGTGGATGGAATGAAGGTTCATTTATGAGGTCAAATGAAAGACTCGACTGGGATTTTACGAGATATAATCAAACACTCGAATTAAAACTTTGCTCCATGGGACCTTGTTTAATTTTTTAATGAGCTTGACACAAGACAAGGAACTTTACTTAGATTCCTTGTTTCAATTTTTTAACGAGCTTGACACAAGACAAGGAGCTATGCTCTGGGACCTGTTTCATTTTTTAATGAGGTTGACATAGTAAAAGAACTATCCTCATATTCCTTGTTTCATTTTTCAACGAGGTTGACACAAGACTAGGAACTATCCTCATATTCCTTGATCATAACCCATAAGAGGTCATGACTTCCAAGAGGTTCTCATCAGATGGGAGAAAAATTCTCTGGAAGAGATCTGGTTCCAATTCCTCTAGTACATAATGCACAACATCATAGAATTGATCGTCAGTTGATGCAGGCATGGAATGGGTTGCCACATAATTGACCAGTGGCGGGGAAGACACCTTTCGGACAAAAGGACCATTTAGGGAATATCGTTGACTAGAAGCCATATTTGGATCGGGAAATGAAAGTTGGTCAACGATGATAATTCTTCCTTCATGCGAGAAACACATCACTCGAAAGAGTGTTGAAATAATAGATACCATGTCATAAACATATTCGCGCCCAAGAAGTAAATTGTAATATAAAGGGCCCGGGACTACCATCAAATTGAGATAAAAAAAATTTCCTCCCAAAGTAAAAGGCAACTAAGGAAGGATCCCTAATGGTTCACTGGTTCCTCTGTTAAAAGGCAACAGATTCTGGGTTATAGGCACAAGTGGTAGCGAACCGAGAGCTTGCCAAGAAGTGGAGGAAAGGATACTCATAGATGCATATTCATCTATAATAGTGCCAGATACAATCATATTATAAACCTGTACTATGATGTGGAAAGGCACATAAGAAGGAAGACAACGTCCTACCAATGGATTCCAATCAAAGGAAGTGACTAGACTACTTGGAGGGGATACTGTAATAACGGGAGAATTGCCCCCTTGAGTTACGAGAACGGGATGATTTTCCTCCAGTCTTGATGGAATAGGAGGGTTTCTTCCAAGCTCATTGCAATATGAAGAAACAAAAAGAACCTGAGTGGTATCACACTCACTCTCTATGGAAAAGCTACGCTTAATTGAAGGTGAAATAGAGTCAACTATTTCCTCCGCTTGTGATTGGTTGGGTATAGACTCATGGGATTCACATTCAGAGAGAATGGGCTTGACCGACGGTTGATTTGGGTTAGTCACTTCATAACCTAGTTAAGGATTAAGGGAGAGTCTCCTGTAACCATATGTAAGTCGTTGCGAAGAAGAAGGATAGTTATCCAACACTTTTTGGGCTTCATCTAGATGGGGACAAAGGTGGATGGGGTGATTTCTTTCACATAACCTATAGAGAAACTTAACTTTACCCTTCTTTCCATGAACTTTACTATCACTACTTGATGGTGTTTCACCATCATGATCTCCAGAAGTTGATGACACAGGATGATGTGAATGAGAAGACCATTCCTCTGAAATATGAGAAATACCAGAACAATTTTGTAGAAGATGGTCTCTCTTACAAAGTGTGCAAGGATATCGAATTTTGTGAGGCTTATCAGACAATTTCTCATCAAAAGTTGCATTCGAAGCAATGGTTGCTTGGTTGCCCCCCTGCTAAATTTTCTTTTTCTTCTTCTTCTTCTTCTTATCCACCTGGTTACTAGTGGCAATAATTTCACCAAGTGAAGAGGAAGAAACAACTGACGAAGAAGGTAAAGGGTCAACTTTAGGATCAACTGGAGGTTGATTTTGTCCAATTGTAGGAATATTCAATTGCGGGGCCAAGGAGGTTGAAAACAAACATACTGGAAAGATGATGGTAAGTCCCGGTAGGGACAATGTAGCCATATACAGAGCACTAATATTTCCAAAAGGAGGAAAAAGACTAGGATTCCCATCAAAAGGAATTCCTTGATCGGTGGACTCCGGAGTTGTTGCCATATGTCTGAACCTAAGATCAACTAAGGAGTGACGTGGAGGATGTTATCCATGGTCAATTAATTTTATTTTAATCAAAATAACATAACAAAACAAAATAGGGGTAATCTAGGCAAAAGGATTACCAAGTAATTGTGAACTTCAATATATCGCCTTAGTAAACCAAGGACTTAACATACATGTAGGCAATCTCCCCAAATGTTGTTTTCGGTGTATCATAGCATACAAGGTGGTCGAATCAATCACCTATGGATGGATAGCAATCTAATGTAGTACTTCCATATATACCTGAAGGTACATGGAGGCCCAATCCGTGTTAGCGTTTTCTAATGCGAGAGCATTCATTTATATTTTTCGTACTATAGCACCGCCATATATACCCGAAGGTACGTGGATGAGCTACGATATACTTATGTACATGGAATGAGGTATCACACTTGGAATGTATCACAGACAATTAACGATAGCTGCTATGTTTTACGACACCAGAACACGTCTCTAGCCTAGAACCTCTAAATGTTATTTGTCAGGTGACAATGCTTCATTATGTTAATTGAGATAACTTTTAAGTTGATCTTGATTAAGAGTTTGTCTTTTAGGTTCACCGTGTGAAGTATTTGAAATTCCTAGAATGCAACTATGATGAGAAACATTCTTTTCATTTGATTTTGAACAATGAAAACCTTAACTACAAGGGATAGAGCAATCAAAATGTTTAATCAAAGATCAAAGAGCACATATAATGCAGTTTCCCTATACTATTCCTATAAGCACACGTAAACCTCTAATTGCACAATGCAAGTTTTTCTTTTCAATTCCCTTAATGTTGAGATGAACAAAAGGAAACTAATGCACATACAATCAATCAATCATTTTACAAGAAACGAAGACTTTACGACAATTCATTTTCGAAAGAAATGAAGACTTTAAGACACTTTCTTTTCAGAAAAGATTAATTAACTATAAGCTAACTTTGACAATGAATTGATAATGATAAAGAAAACATTTAAGAAACAGTAAACAATAAAGGCCAAAGTAGGGCTAGGAAGAGAAATACAAGTTGATTTTAGAACCAAAAGAATCATTGATCTTTCAGCAAACAACAAGAGAAGAAACTTTGGAAAAATCAAACCAAAGGTGGGTTTTTAGCCTAAGAGGAATCAGTGCAGGCTAGAGAGGGAGACAATGTGCTGCAATGCATTGTCTCTAAGGCAGGGGTTGCTCTGCAGCGAACTGTGTCAGGAAAAACACTGCACTGGTGCCAGAGAGTCAATTCAAGGGACATTCAAGCACAATTTTTGACTTAAAACACTTCAAGAAGACTAAAATAAGATCAATAAAGAAAATAAAGTCTACTAGGGTGTGATATGATGAGGGTAAGCCAGCAAGAATGACAATCAATTCCCTAGTATGGTCGCTGATTTGTTACATGGAATTCGCATCTACGAATAAACACGTTTTCCCTAGGTGGGTGACCACCTAGAACAACAGAAAGAAAGTAGTTTAACCTTTTCTTATAGAAGATAGATGAGATGGAGGAACTTACTTCTTGCCTTTTGCTTCCTAAATCTCTTTTGAATCGCTCCCATCACTCCCACTTGAACTATATCCGCTCAAAAGGTACCTGCATCAAGAGAAACAGAAACAAGAAATGATCAAAGCATACATTCTCTATTGACTATAAACCAATGGAATTGAAGACATTGAAACACATAATCATCACATATATGAACAATCATATGAGAAAAGGAATAAGCTCTTTATTAATGTAGAAGGAAGAGTATCACCAAATAGAGTTCGATTCTATGCCACTCCTCCAGCTTCAGTTCAACCCTCGCCACATCAAAAGCACAACACTCCAGCAACATAACATTGCTTAACATAAGCTCAATCGTGAAACCAACCAAAATTTCCTTACAAACTTTAGATTCTAGCCCCCTTGATCACTATGATGAGTGCTCAATTTATAGGAAATGGAGGTGATTTTGTCATAAATGATAGTATTGAATGGCCTTCCAAGCTTGGAGTTAGTTTCCATGGAGCAAGGGATGAGAGGATAGGAGGTTAATGGATCCTTAGCCTATCCAATTTCGAGCTCACAGGAGGAGATAAGATATGGGAACCTTCCAGAATAATCTAGAATGAAGGAATATTCCCAAAACCCTATGCAAATTTCACTCAATCTCGCCCAGCATAGGCTAATGAGGGCCTAAGTGCACTGCAGTGTAGGCCACAGTGGGCCTGCCTACTCTGCAGCACACTGTCTCAAGGCTTAAGCTGCGGTGGTGTCCCAAGGAGGCATTTCAAGAAGGCTTCAAGCCATGAAACTTTCATAGAAGGAGGCATTCAATGAGTTGACTTCTCTAGGGCATGTAACAACTGAATTAGGGTTTGATGAGCCCTAAAATTACTGATCTAAATGTCGGGAGTGTTGTGCCCAAATAGACCTGTAACAGACATGAGGCAAGTGATCTAATCCAATTGATTTGCCACAACACAACCCTAGACCTTATATTTTTGAACACCAACAACAATCCCCTTCCATAGAGGTAAACCCAATAAAGGTAAATCACGTTTTTTTATGTTCTTCAATCTAGGGAAATGATCTGTAGATTCAATGGTTTTTTGCCTAGGTTTGATGTTTTACATTAGTGGGTTTTCACAACACGGGCCAAAAAATGTGACACATACCTTTGTTCAATAGGATTCTTCATTGTAAAATTTAATACCCAGGAAGATGTGGATAGAGTTTTGAAACAAGGACCCTGGTTTTGGGGAAATGCAAGGCTCTTCATTACCCCTTGGTTTCCAGATTTTTGACACCACAACAATGGTGGTCCCAACAATTCTAGTATGGGTGAAGGCTACAAAATCTTCCACTTCCCTTCTGGCCTCACTAGGTTCTTGAGGAAATTGGGAGCACTCTATGGTCATTCAAGGAAATGGATCACCTTAGAACAAAGAAAGTGATATTTATCTTCGCTAGAATATGTGTAGAAATTGACCTAAGTAAAGGTCTACTTAACCACATTTAGCTGAAACATAAAAAAATTTAGTGGAAAACTTTTGGATTATGAAAATACAATGTTCAAATGTCAATATTGTTACAAAACATGATACTTACAGAATACATGCCCTAAGGGGAAAAAGAACCTAGAAAAGGAAAATGGGCATGCCCATAAAAGAAATAGATGGAACACTTTTTACCCCTATTTTACAAGGGAAGAAGAAGAATAAATCACAAAGAAACCTCCAAAATAAGAAGAAGGGGATGCTTAGGTCCCAAATGGCAATGCAACCCACCAACAAAATGGTACATAATCAAAAGTGATCCATGATCCATAACAACAAAAAAAGGTGGCCCATAAAGAGGATATGACTATGGACACAAAGAGAGTTCATGTTTCAGAAAGTTCAAATTCAGAAAAAGAACTCCCACTGAAGATAACTGGAAGCGAACTAGAAATGGTTCCAATTAGCCCCACCTCAGGGGGATGACAGAAGGTCTACAAAAAGAGACAAAAGAGAGAAGTTGAGTGATTACTATCACACTTAACTTCATAGGTTTATGTAATTTTTTCTCAGTCTTTTCTTATGCTCATAAGTTCAGAGGTTGTGCTTATTGAAATTATGTAGTTAACATCTACAAGATGTAATTTTGTTCATTTTTAAAGTTGAATAAAATTGTGGGTTTTTTCCCTTTGGAATAAGTAACTAGAGATGTTGGTGGAATATTAGTACCCAAAACATGGACTTGGTCAACTCCATTAGATTTGTTCCCCTTCACTTTACATAAAGTTTAGTCATACCATTAGTTTATTCTCAAGTGTTTGCCTCTTTCTTTGCATCACTTTCTCAACCAATCTCATTGTACCTCTCACTAAACACTTTTCAAATGTTGGTTATTTCTCCTATATGTAAATTTTATTTGGCCTTCATTTGTGATTATGCTACATAACATAAGGGAAAGTCTTACTTAGTTTCTACCTCCCTATTTCCACATTCTCGGCATAACCTTTCTACCCACAACTCCTTGGTTTGTTCTTATCTTCCCACTTCACTTCAAAACATGTGTGACTTGCTTCTAATTTCTATACTTGTTCTTCATATCACGAGATGTTTCAAATAATTTCACACTTTAATCTTAATTTTTTTGTTAAAGCTATCAATGTAATGTTGTTATTTTCTTCATTATTCCGGTATAACTTTCATATAAACTAATTTCCAAAACTTTTTAACTACCTTTCTTCTCTATATCCTACCCTCCAACCTATTTTTTATACTATAATGTCTATATTTCCTTGTCCTTTCAACTTTAATCAAGATTTTAATAATATTTATATCACCCTATTATATATATAAAACTGGTTTTATGACTAACTATATATATAATTAAGTTTGATTTTAAAAAACAAAAATTTAATGAAAATAAACATTATTTTAATTCACATGTGCAAATAAAATAGAAAAAACCCAAATAGGAAAAAGCGTGTTGATGTAACACAAATGGAAGGTGATGTTTCATAATTTGAGGATTTATCTATTTTGTGTCATATAAGTAGACATGCTCTTTACTCCATGCACTTCTTTGCTTAACTATGTTTCACTATCTGGTATTTAAAAGCTTTTGAATGAAGAATAGTATTCAAGTGGAATTTATATAAATAAAATGACAATTTTCAATTCTTTTAAGAAAGTATATATATACTCTGGATTATAAAGTTATAATTTATATATATA
>APFE030517733.1:44724-61916 GCA_000404065.3 Pinus taeda | reverse complement strand
ATTTTTTTCTTGCAAACCCCTTTGTTTTTGGAAAACAAACAAAGAAACCCTTCCTGAACCCTTTCTTTTCCTCCAATATTTGTATAAAATCCTCCCCTTTTATTTCCAGAATTTCTTCAATTTTCACATCTTTTTGGAAAAAAAAAAAATTTGAGTCAAAAATTTCTTTCAAGAAAAATTTACCCGAATCTTCATGCATGCTCTGTATTCAAAAAACTAGCCTCACGCAGGGTCTCACACAACTTCTGTATTAAAAAAAAATAGCGGCAGGCTATCTCTGCTCCAGCACGTAGAGGGTAGTGGCTTCTTCACACGTAGGTGACCAACACGATGAGAATGGGCCACTTTTACAGCCACGCAGGGAGCAAACAGCTTTGGCACGCAAAGGCAGTATTCACCAGCACGTAGTACGCCTTCCTTGGTCTCTAATACAAAACAACACCACAGTTTCGGACAGAGCTAGCAATGGCTCGACCTCCTTGCTGGCTCGCTTCTTGACAACCTGAACAGGGCCAGCAATCGGCTCCACTCCTTGACGGCTGCACACCAGGGTTTTACGTTACACGCAATCTTCCAAGCCAGCAACAATTCCACCGGTACGCAGTACGCCTTCCTCGGTCTCTAGTATGTAACAACACCACAGTTCTAGACATAGCCAGCAATGGCTCAGCCTCCTTGCTGCCTCGCTTCTTGATAGCCTGAACAGGGCCAACAATCGGCTCCACTCCTTGATGGCTGCACACCAGGGTTTTACGTTGTACGTAATCTTCCAAGCCAGCAACAATTCCACCGGCTAGCACGCAGTCTTGCCAACTCTGGCTTCCTTCCTCGACGGTTTTTACGCAGCCTTTACACAGCTCTTTGTTTTTTTCACAAACATTTGTAGCCTTTACGTAGCCCTTTGCTTTTTCACAAATATTTGCCTCCAACTCGCTCTGATACCACTTGTAGTACGAATAGGGAAATGAACGTACAATCAACTATAAAATTGACTAAGAAAAAACACATAATAGATTTGAAATTGAAACCAAACACACAAATAGATACACATGATTTATGTGGTAAAAGCTCGACATGGTGTCAAGGAAACATCCCAAAAGGTGTCGAAGGCACAAAGGAAGTCGTTGAAGCTTCTGAACTAGTTCAACAACTAGTCACTCTAAGAAGGTCTACAAGGGAAAGGAAAACTCCCAAAAGGTATGAAGATTCTGCTTCATCTTTTGCTTTGATTACTGAAGATGGGGAACCTTCTTGTTATCAAGAAGTAGTAGATGATACAGATAGCGAAAAATGGAAAATGACTATGGAAGAAGAAATGGATTCCTTCGCCAAGAACAATACCTGGGATCTTGTAGAGCTTCTTGAAGGGAGAAGTGTTGTTGGATGCAAGTGGGTTTTCAAACTGAAACGAAAAGTTGATGGAAGTATCGAAAGGTATAAGGCGAGACTGGTAGCAAAAGGGTATTCTCAGGTTAAAGGTATAGACTTTCATGATATTTTTTCTCCAGTTGTAAAACTTGTTTCTATTCGTACTATGTTGGCACTAACTGTGTTACTTAATCTTGAGTTAGAACAGTTAGATGTTAAAACAACTTTTCTACATGGTGATTTGAATGAAGAGATATATGTGGAACAACTAGAAGGTTTTGTACAAGGTCGCAACAAAAGATTAGTTTGCAAGCTCGGGAAATCATTGTATGGTTTGAGGCAGTCTCCCAGACAATGGTACAAGAAGTTTGATTCCTTCATGGTGAGCCAAAACTTTATAAGAAGTGAGTATGATCATTGTGTATACTTTAAAAGTTTCAATGGCATATTCATTATCTTAGCTTTGTATGTTGACGATATGCTGATTGCAAGCAAAATCATGGAAGAGATCAACAGGTTAAAGGCTCAACTCTCTAGGACATTTTATATGGAGGATCTTGGAGCAACAAAACATATCTTGGGCATCCAGATACATAGAGACAGGAAAAATGGTAAGCTTTGGTTATCACAGCATAAGTATGTGGAGAAAGTACTTGAAAAGTTCTCTATTAACAATGTGAAACCTGTTAATGTTCCACTAGCTTTCCATTTTAAGCTTTCTTCGGTTTTGAGTCCTAGAGTTGATGAAGAAAAGAAGTATATGTCTCATGTACCATATGCAAATGTTGTAGGCAACTTAATGTATGCGATGGTATCTACAAGACCTGACATTTCACATGCAGTTGGAGTTGTCAGCAGGTTCATGGCAAATACAGATAAAGAACATTGGCAAACAGTGAAATGGGTGCTTTGATATCTAAGAGGCGCAAGTAACCATTGCATCGTCTTTAATGGTAGTGAAGGATCAGTCTGCTGATATGTAGATGCTAACTATGCAGGTGATTTGGACAAAAGAAGATCTACTACAGGTTATGTCTTTACTCTTGCAGGTGGAGCAATTAGTTGGATGTCAAAGCTTCAAGAAACAGTTGCGTTATCTACTACTGAAGCTGAATATATAGTTGCTTCAGATTCCAGTAAAGAAGCAATCTGGTTAAAGGGTCTGCTCGATGAGATTGGAAGGATGCATGAGAAAGTGAATGTACTTTGTGATAGTCAAAGTGCTATTCACTTGGCTACAAATCCTGCTTATCACAACAGAACCAAGCACATTGATGTAAGGTATCATTTTCTGAGACATGTGATCGATGGCGGAAACGTAGTTCTTCAAAAGGTCCATACGCGAGATAATTGCGTAGACATATTCATAAAGCCAGTTATAGTAGAGAAGTCGCAATGGTGTTTAGCTTCTCTTGGCTTGCAGAAAAGATGACGAATGGGCACGGGCAAGGGATTAGGAAAATTGTTGTCAAGGTGGAGTTTGTTAGTTTGAAAATGAATTATGTAATTTTGGGTAAAATGTAACTAGTTAGTTCTATACCGAAATGGTAGTTATGTAATGGAGGCGGCTGGTATAAAACTAGTGAATGCTCGAGAAATGTAATCGTGGAGAATCATTGTTGAATTAATAGATTCCAATCCATTGCCCCGTGGATGTTTCCTTGACACCCTGTCAAGGTTTTACCACGTAAATCCTGTGTATCTATTTGTGTGTTTGGTTTCAGTTTCAAATTTGTTATGTGTTTTTTCTTGGTCAATTTTATAACTGAATGTACATTCATTGTCAGAGCGAGTTGGAGGCGAATATTTGTGAAAAAACAAAGGGTTGCGTAAAGGCTGCGAATGTTTGTGAAAAAAACAAAGGGCTGTGTAAAGGCTATGTAAAAACCATCGAGGAAGGAAGCCAGAGCTGGCAAGACTGCGTGCTAGCCGGTGGAATTGTTGCTAGCTTGGAAGGTTGCGTGCAACGTAAAACCCTGGTGTGCAATGGTCAAGGAGTGGAGCCGATTGCTGGCCTTGTTCAGGCTGTCAAGAAGTGACGCAGCAAGGAGGCTGAGTCCTTGCTGGCTTTGTCCGGAACTGTGGTGTTGTTGCGGACTAGAGACCGAGGAAGGCGTATTGCGTGCCGGTGGAATGTTGTTGGCTTGGAAGTTTGCGTGCAACGTAAAAACCTGGTGTACAGCTGTCAAGGAGTGGAGCTGATTGCTGGCCCTGTTCAGGCTGTCAAGAAGCGGGGCAACAAGGAGGCCGAGCCATTGTTGGCTCTGTCCGGAACTGTGGTGCTGTTGCGTACCAGAGATCGAGGAAGGCGTATTGCGTGCTGGTGAATACTGCCTTTGTGTGCCAGAGCCGTTTGCTCCCCGAGGGGCTGTAAAAGTGTCCCATTCTCAACGTGCTGGTCACCTACGTGTGAAGAAGCCACTACCCTCTACGTGCTGGAGCAGAGATAGTCGGCTGCTGTTTTTTTTTTAATACAGAGGCTGTGTGAGAGCCTGCGTGAGGCCAGTTTTTTGAATACAGAGCCTACGTCAAAGATCCGGGTAACTTTTTCTTGGAAGAAATTTTTGTCTCAGAATTTTTTTTTTTTTTTCCAGAAAGATGTGAAAATAAAATTTGTGTAAATTGAAGAAATTCTGGAAATAAAAGGGGAGGATTTTATATAAACATTGGAGGAAAAGAAAGGGTTCAGGAAGGGTTTCTTTGTTTGTTTTTCAAACAGAAAAAAAACAAAGGGGTTTGCAAGAAAGAAATGGTTTGCAAATAAATTTTTTTTTTTTTTTTTAAAAGAAAAATATAAACTCTAGTTCAAAGATTGAGATTATTTTTGAAAAGAAAACCCTAGACTGAAGATTGGAACCCTAGAAAAATGGTCAAGATGTCGAATGCAAAATTCAAGGTGGAGAAATTCACCGGAAAGAGTAATTTTGCTCTTTGGAAATTGAAGGTTAGGGATCTGCTTGTGCAACAAGGGTTGCGCAAGGCATTGGATGGGGCAACTAAGAAACTTGCAACCATGACTACTTCAGACTGGGAGGACTTGGATGCTCGAGCTCTCAGTACTATCCGGTTATGCATGGCAAATGAAGTTCTCTTCAATATTGTTTAAGAGACTATGGCTTCAGGATTGTGGGGAAAACTGGAAAAACTCTATATGACAAAGTCATTAACCAACATAATTTATCTGAAAAGATAGTTATATAGTGTTTGGATGAGAGAAGGTTCAAAAGTTGCAGAACATTTGAATGTTTTGAATACACTTATATGTCAATTAACAGATATGGAAGTTAAAATACAGGAAGAAGATAAAGCCATAACCTTGCTGTGTTCTCTGCCTGAATCATGGGATCACTTCGTAACTTCAATCAGTTTGAGCACTGTTGATTCTTTGAAGTTTTAATCAGTCGTGGGAGCTCTCCTGTCTGAAGATGTATGAAGGAAATCCAGTACTGAAATAGCTGCATCAGAAACCATGGTAGTTAGAGGACGCTCAAAGGAAAGAGGAGAAAAACCAAGGGGGTCTTCTAGATCGAAATCGAAGGCTAAGAAGTGTAAGGAAAAATGTTGGCAATGTAATAAAATTAGACACTTGACGAAAGTCTGTTGGAAACGAAAGGAATCCGTTAACCCGAAGAAGGAAGAAAATCAGGTCGATTCAGGTATGATAGACAAATTTTTATCTGTTGAAGAATTATGTATGATAGATGAAACTTCACCTGAATGTAATGTCTCTCAGGGTTTAGATAGCTGGCTGTTAGACTTTGGTGCTTCTCATCACATGTGCCCACATAGAAATTGGTTTACATATGAAAATGTAAACGGTAGTTCTATGTTTATGGGTAATAATGTGTCATGTTAGACTGTTGGGATGGGAGATATCAGGATTAAGATGTATGATAACACAATTAGAACATCAACTAGTGTTAGACATGTACCTGATTTGAAGAAAAATTTGATTTCTTTGGGAGTGATGGATTCAGATGGTTATAAATTTACAGGTCAAGATGGTGTCTCGAAAGTATTTAAAGGAGCCCTAGTGATTATGGGAGCAGAAAAGGTCGGAAATCTTTACAGGTTAAAAGGAAGCACTCAGGTTAGTGAAGCAGCGATTGCATCAGAAAAGGAAGAAGCAGGTACTCATCTATGGCATCAGCGATTGGGTCATATGAGCGAGAAAGGTCCTCAGTTATTGATGAAATGTAAATCTCTTCCCGATCTGAAATCCTTAAAGTTAAATTTCTGTAAACATTGTGTGTATGGAAAACAGTGTAAACAGAGATTTAAAGTTGGAAATCATAATAGTAAAGATGTTTTAGACTATATTCATTCTGATCTATGGGACCATCCCCTGTTGTGTCATATGGAGTTGCTCTATATTTTTTAACGTTTATTGATGATTTCTCCCGTAAATTTTGGGTCTTTATGCTAAAAAAGAAAGCTGATGTATTAAATGTCTTTAAACAATTTAAAGCAATGGTAGAGAAAAGAACAGGCAAATCTATTAAATGTTTAAGAACTGACAATGGTGGTGAGTTCACTTCAATTGAATTTGAACAGTTCTATAAGGATGAGGGAATTATTAGACACAAAACTGTTGTCTATACTCCTCGGCAAAATGGTGTTGCTGGTGTATGAATCAGACTCTTATGGAAAGAGCCAGAAGTATGATTAGCAATGCTAATTTGCAAAAGGAGTTGTGGGCAGAAGCAATATCTACTGCTTGTTATTTAGTTAACAGATCACCTTCAGTTGCAATTGATTGTAAATTTTCTGAAGGAGTTTGGACATGTCAGTGTTGTGATTATTCACATTTGAGGATATTTGGCTGTGATGCTTATTGTCTTATTCCGAAAAATTAGCGTTCAAAATTAGATCCAAAGTCGAAATGTTATGTCTTTGTGGGGTATGACTATGCAGTGAAAGGATATAGGTTGTGGGATTCTACATTGTGGAAGATAGTCATTAGTAGAGATGTAACATTTGATGAATCCTCTCTTTTAAAATCAAATGTTGAAAGAATTGAGCAGGAACAGGTATCGCCAAATCAACGAGTTTAGTTGGAGGCTAGACCTTTTGGTGACAGTCAAAAGGAAAGAGAGACTTCTGGAGAAAAAGGTGTTGAAGACACAAAGGAAGCCGTTCAAGCTTCTGAACCAGTTCAGCAACCAGTCACTCAAAGAAGGTCTACAAGGGAAAGGAAAACTCCCAAGAGTTATGAAGATTGTGCTTCATCTTTTGCTTTGATTACTGAAGATGGGGAACTTTCTTGTTATCAGGAAGCAGTATGAATAGGGGAAATGAACGTACATTCAGTTATAAAATTGACCAAGAAAAAACACATAATAGATTTGAAACTGAAACCAAACACACAAATAGATACACAGAATTTACCTGGTAAAACCTCGACATGGTGTCAAGGAAACATCCACGGGGCAAGGGATTGGAATATATTAATTCAACAATGAGTCTCCACGATTACATTTCTCGGGAATTCACTAGTTTTATACCAGCTGCCTCCGTTACATAACTACCATTTCGGTATAGAACTAACTAGTTACATTTTACCCAAAATTACATAATTCGTTGTCAAACTAACAAAAATAAATATAGAAGTGTATGCTTCTCCAAAATCAGCATCGTTTGCATAATGTGCTTTGATCTCCTCATGAGCAAATGGATCCAGTTGAATAATTGTACTTGCAACATTAATATTTTGTATTGGAGACCTAGATAACAAATCAACAATTTTATTTGTTTTATCTCTCTTATACTTGATCAACAAATTGAATTATTGCAAAAACCCTATCTATATAAAGTTCTTGGATTGTATTGTTGCAACTTTATTTGAATTTGAATAATATACAACACACATTTCACTCCAAAAAGAAAACTCTCAATAGTAATCGACTGTTAGGAATAATGGTTTCGTTTCCAAGCAAATATTGCTTCCATTTCTTCATCGTTTGTACCAATGCTTTGTCATATATGGGTAGTCAAGCACTGCTCATGCAAATTATAATCAGCTGTTATGAATGATGGTTTCATTTCCAAGCAAATATTGCTTCCATTTCTTCATGGTTTGAACCAATGCTTTGTCATACATGGGTAGTCAAGCACTGCTCATGCGAATTATAATCGACTGTTATGAATAATGGTTTCGTTTCCAAGCAAATATTGCTTCCATTTCTTCATTGTTTGTACCAATGCTTTGTCATATGGGTAGCCAAGCAATGCTCATGCAAATTACGTCAAAATGATAAGCTACTTTCCTCTCTCTTGCATGAGGACTACTTCCATGGCATAACCCAATCATCTACTCAAATTTCAAATGGCTTTTGCAAATTGGATAGAGTTAATACTGGTGCTTCACAATCCCGGTTTCGTTCTACAAGGGGCATGTAGAGGGGTTGCATCATATGAGAAACGGGCAGTAAATATTATCAGGTAGCGCACTATTCCCCTGAAGCTTTGCATTTGAGTGGAATTTATTGGTCTTGGATATTTCATGATGGAACTCTGCATTTGGGTGGAATTGCTTGGTCTTGGACATTTCATGACGGAACTCTGCATTTGAGGGGAATTTCTTGGTCTTGGACATTTAATGATGGATTGTTTGTTGGAACAATT
Source organism: Pinus taeda (assembly GCA_000404065.3). Taxonomy (NCBI): domain Eukaryota; kingdom Viridiplantae; phylum Streptophyta; class Pinopsida; order Pinales; family Pinaceae; genus Pinus; species Pinus taeda. The sequence goes on along the minus strand of APFE030517733.1, from coordinate 53,924 downwards.
TTCATTTCACCATTCCTTCCCCTCGCTACCAATGAATTTACTATAGCACTCAACCAATAGGATAGGTGTACAAGCCAGAAGCAGTGAAATGCTTGCATTGATAATGGGAGAGTAATGATCGATACTTCACTCGATCAAGTGACAGTGCAACCCATGGAAATTTATTGGGAGAGGGCCTGCCTCCATTTGATTTATCAATTAAAGGGCATGGCCTTCCTCATTTGTTCAGCCATTACAGTGGAGAATCAGTAGTTGTCCAAGCATGACTCTGTTTCTATAAACCTGAGATATATCAGAGATTGCTTAACAAATTCACATTTCATTCTCTATAAATTTGAGATATATCAGAGATTGCTTAACAAATTCACATTTCATTCTGTTCAACAATGCTTTATTCTTCCATGGAGTCCAAAAACTTGTACAGATGCTGAAAATGTTCCTCCCGTGTATCGCTGAATATTAATATATCATCCAGGTACACAATAACAAAAGAGTCCATGAAAGCTCTAAGGACGTGATTACTCATTCTCATGAAAGTTAACCTTACATTAGAGAAGTTGATGGGTGAACCAATCATTCATACAATTCTTGCTTGGTCTTAAATGTTGTCTTCCAATGTTTTCATTCTTCAATTGAATTTGCTGATATCCAACTTTCAGCTCTAGCTTTGTATAACAAGTGTCCATTTACAATAAATGCTATTCAAACCATCTAGCTAACAAATCTCCTAAAATAGAGCCTAAGATATGACACTTTTGGAGAGTCATATCTTGTTACAACAATACACTAATTCTAAATGTCTTTATTAAATAATTAAACATTCTAGAATAATAATTATTAATTTAATATCTTAAATTGATAATTATTTTATTCCAATTTTATAACCTATGATGAATTGTATTTTGGATCATCTTAACATTCCCCCTATGATCCAAGATACATTACAACAGATAACAAGTTCATCCCTGAACTTAGTAAATTTTATTCTGCCAAGCGGTTTCGTGAAAATGTCAGAGATCTGATCTTCAGAAGGACAATAAACTGGCTTGAGGACATCTTTGGCAATGAGAGATTTGATATGATGATACTTGGTGTCCACATGCTTTATCTTTGAATGAAAAACTAGGTTCTTGGCAAGTTTGATGGCTGACTGGCTGTCAATAAATAATGATGTAGCTTCTGCCTGAGAAATATCTACTGATAATTTACTAGTGCTGGCCTCTGTGAGAAAAACATCTTCACCTACTTTCTTCTTCTTCCCAAAAGTTTTATCATGTTGGGTCAACATTTCACAGAGCTCATCAAACTTTAGTTTCTCTAGTTTCCCAGTTAATTGTAGAGTCTCCAAAAAATGTGTGTACGAAGAAGGAAGTCCAACAATTACAATTGTGACCATAAAGCTATCATCAATTGCTAGAAAACAAGCATTAATGATTTCCTGCCTAATATTCTTAAGTCTTGAGATATATTCAAGAACATGACCTCCTTCAGTCAATTTTTGTTGTAGTAATTTTAATTGTAGATCAATTTTCTTTTATTCAAGCTGAGTATCAAAGAGGTCTTTAAAAGTTTTCAAAGAAGACCATGAATCTGTAGGATTTTCTATATGGACATACATTTCATCATTCACAGAATATTTAATAAGAGCTAAGGTTTTGACATTCTTAACTTCCCATTTTGCTAGAGCAGCTGCATCTGTGGGTTTATTCGGCTTAATATCTCCATCACATATACCCTGCCATAATTCATTGTAAATGAGAGTGCTTTCGATGAGACGATGCCATGTTTTATAAGATTTTGTGCCTTCAAGTTTGCCGGAATCAGAAAACAAATTAATCAACTTAGACATTGTAGTGTTAAGACTTCACACTACGAATCAAGCTCCAAAAAAATCAAGATGCGCAACACAACAACAACACACGACACAAAAAATGAACTATCAGGGCTTGGCCTTGACGCTCGAATAGTTGTCAAAACAGGAGAAAATTGACTGAGCTTTGCACTTGGCTCTAGTCAATTTCTCAAATTTTTACAAGGCAACTTTCAAAATTTGACTTTTACAATGGTGCTTTTGCACAATCTGGTAAAAAAAAAAGTTACCCCCCCTCAAAGTAAAATTACTTTGAGTCACACTGTCACTCCATAAACAAATTTACAAAACAGAAAACTCCTTATTACTCCAAAAAAAAATAATACCCTTATTACTCCAAAAATTTACAAATTTCAATTGCACCTTATTTCTCCACTAAAATACAAAATTTCAAAATATAATTACACCTTATCACTCCATTAAAAAAACTCCACTTATCACTTCATTAACATTACAAAATAAAAAAAATATTTCTCATTTCTTCAATCTTCAATTCAACTATAAACTGTCAAATAAAAAACGCTTTAAGAGGCTGAATTTTTGTTTCAGGCTGTCTGCCACACTAGTTGCTAGTTAGCTCAGGCTAGCTTCTTGCTGGCTTAGGTTGGTTTCTGTTGGATTCTTGCTGGCAGGCTGGTGCTGGATGGCTGGCTCTCACGTTGGCTGGCCGATCATCAAGTTCGGAGGAAGAGAAACAGAGCAAATTATTGTGTGGGCATCATGGCATTGCCGATGTGAATGAAGGGCTCTTTTTGTACAAAATAAGTGATTCGTTGGGGAAACTATTATAAGAGAATAAAAACAATTAGAGAAAATAACAAAGCGTTGCTGCAATAGCATTTATAAGTCTTCTTCAAACATGTAAACATTAGGCGAATACACATAAATTATGTCATCTCCGCGTGGAACTCCCTCTTCCACATAGCACCAACCATCACTGCACCAAACCCAACGGTGGACGATTGTTTGATTTCAATTCCACGAATGGCATCCCGACTGATTTCCAGGTTCCTCATTTCTTCTGCCAGATCTTCATTTCAGTCAGGTGGAAACACATTCAGAGCTGCAAGGGATCACTCTGCATCATCAACCGCCAGACCTCGTTCAACCTCTAACAGAAATTCGGTGAGAAACAAGAATACAAATTTTCGAAGGCGATGCGCACAGACGATGATCCCATTACACGATGCGGTGGCAAGTGCCACGCTTATTTCTCACCTGGCTGTCAACTCTCGTTGTGTTCTCTGCCAATTTTTTTTTTGTGCCCAAGTATTAAAATTACTTGTTGCACTTCTCTGTCTAGACAGATGGGCTGAAAATTTAAGGGGCGAAATGGTCCAGATCAAACTCAGCTGTTAAGCTCCTCCGTGCATGCAAAGCAATGGGAAATATATCCAGTGGATACTTCCTCTGAGCTGTCGTGCTTGACCATGTACATCGCACGCACACAGTTAAACCCTGAAAACACTAAACAACAAAATTCCTTGCAACAACTGCACAGAACCGTACATGACTCCTCTGCTCATGTTAAGTTTTTCTTCCAACAAAAAATAGGCAAGAAATATCAATTCTACCCTTTGCAATCGAATCAAACTGATAATAATCACTCACGGTGAAAAGGGCCAGTGAGAATATTCAATGAATGTAAAATAGATAGCGTTGGTTCACAATATTCAGCCTGAAGTAGCTCTCCCAAAGAAAACAAAGGGATATTTTTTATAATAAAAAACTGATTTTCAGATTTTAAAAAAAAATCTAAAATCACTGAAATACTAAAATTCCTTTTTTTTTGAACATCAAACTGAACAAATTCATACCAATCATTTGTTGAGCAATTTAATGGAGTTTTCCAAAAACTTGGAGAGCTGGAATCTCCTCTTCACATCCACTGCAACATTACTAGAGCTCTGATACCACAATAATGGCAGAAGTGTCCTCAGACACGTAATTTTAAAAATCAGAAAAAATAATTACATAATTGATTTTGCAAGAGTTTACACCCGAACATCCAAACACTCTTGCAATGAGCTATTTATAAGCTCCATGTCCTAACTACTCTAATTATGGATCACTTATTGAATAACAAGTGTCCATTTACAATAAATGCTATTGAAACCATTTAGCTAACATTTCTCCTAAAATAAAGCCTAAGATATGACACTTTTGGAGAGTCATATCTTGTTACAACAATACACTAATTCTAAATGTATTCATTAAATAATTAAACATTCTAGAATAATAATTATTAATTTAATATCTTAAATTAATAATTATTTTATTCCAATTTTATAACCTATGATGAGATTGTATTTTTGGATCATCTAACATTGTAAAATATTTAACGTGTTGTAATGGGTCTAGCATGTCATCAGTTATAGGGAACAAATACCCCTTTTTTTTATTGTGATCTTGTTTAATGGTTGTAATCTATGCACATTCTCCAAAACTTATTCATCTTTGGCACTAACAAAATGAGTAATCTGCATGGAGATTGAGTTGGTTTTTATGATGATCTTGTTTAAGGTCGTAATCTATGCACATTCTGAAAAATATACCTGTCTTTGGCACCAAGAAATGAGTAATCTGCATGAACATTGAGTTGGTTTTGTATTTGTCTTAATAATGTTTAATTTTTTTTCTATAAAATATGTTTTATATTTAAAAAACATATTTACAATGTTTTGTGAAAAAGAAGTGGAAGGATATATATAGTGAAAATCATAACCTCTTCTCTAGAAAAACAAAAGCTAAAGGCAAGTCAAAATAATGTGTTGGACTTAAAAAGTGATATTTTCTATTATCTAAAGAGTTCATTTGACTAGAAGTTGATGTCATATTTCATCTTACCACATTGAACAACAAGAAAACCAAGAACTTACCACAAGTGCAAAATCAACATTGCACCTAATTTTCGATGGCTTAAATAAAGGATAGATTTCCAGACAATGCCAAATCCCTGCAAATATAGGGTAAAGTTGAAAACAACAATTACCAAATAAAGTAGATCATTGGTGAATCCTACCCTCAAGCACTCATGAACTCTAATCCTCAAGACACCTACAACATTGTTTGGAAAACACACTCTCCCAAAAGCTCCAAATGCAAATAAACAAGATAGCAATCAAATTTTAATCTTGGCTGATTTGGCTTTTGATTTTTGAAATGATTTGCCAACAATATACATAGCCCGGTAATGTGTTTTGACCCGAAGAGGGGCATATATTGGGTCATACCATATATTCCCCTTGGGGTCATAACAAAACGAATGCCATTGGTTGCAAATTTCAACACTTTGAGCCTTCCCACTCAACATTGAATAATTATCTACACCCAAATAAATGGTTTTTGCATAGATTTATATATTTTTGTTTCATAGATGCATTTGAATGAGCACACTCACAATTTTTATGCAATAGATTTTTCACAGATCAAATTTGTATGCAAAAATGGAAAACCATATCACCTTTGTTAGCAATCCATATTGTCCCAATGTTGAGAAAGGGGATCGACGAAGGTAACCTCAAACCAACTTTGGATCTGGAAGCTAGCCCTATCAAATTAGAGAGGGCTCTCTCTATGATCTCACAGCCAATGAGTGACTGGAAAGGAAGATAGTTCTTAGGCTAGATATTCAAAGCTCACTAGGGTTTGATTTTAGGGTTTGCTGGATGAAGCTCAAAGGTCTAGGACCTAGGCTAGGGTTTCAAATGATCAATTACAGAGATATAATGGGGCAAAGTAGTTATGCTCGGTGACAAAAGTAGGTTGTCATGGTGGTTTAGGGATGAAAAGGTAGAGGATCAGAATGAGCATGTAACCATGAATTCGATGTTTGTACCATTCCATTACCATCTTTTTCTTCTAGAAACACCATCATTTGTCTAGCTTTTTCTTCCATAGACCCCTCACATCCATCGAAATTGATTAATTAATAGCATTATAGTTGTTAGTTTACATTAAAGTTAATTATGAATTTCTATGTTAGAAATTAGGAATTTTCAACAAAAAGATTATAGGAAGTCATGACATCCTGTAAATGGTTTATCATCTGACACGTGGCATGATAGGCAAGCCAAAGCAATGGATAGGAATGAGACCTGGAATGTACAAGCATGGTGAAAACTCGATTCAACAGCAAATCAAAAGCTCCTGGTTGTGCGGTCAATGTTGGTCAAACCCCAGCCTTTTGGTCACAAAGGTAGCAAAAAGCCATGGTTTCGCAAACCGGTTTCGTTTTGTTTTTGGAAGTCGGTTTAGATTAGAAAGGACCAAAAATCATTTTTTTGTAAAAGCAGAAACATCTGCTTAATGAATTTATATTCGATTCAGATAGGGACAGGTAGATAAAGGCTGTGTATTGTTTTGTTTTGAAGAACAGTTATGATTATTATCTCTGTGTATTGTTTGAGAACAGAACTCTTGTATGTGATTGCAATCTTCAACACTTAATTTTAGTCACGGTTTTACTCCAGCAGTGTTTATACGTTAATACTCTCATTGCTTGAGTTTACTTCAGTGTACCATTGAAGCATGGACGGGCCCTGCGTGGATTGGTATACTGTTAATTTCATTTACATAGCGTTTTCAAATTTGAGTAGTGTGCATAGTGTTTAGTGTTATTTTCAAGTTTATGATTTTGTCGATTTGATTAGAAATTCTTACAAATGGTATTTATGGTGATAGCTTGAAGATTTTATCATTAGATCGTTGAACCATATCTTGTAAGAGACTTGATCCATCGTTAGATTTTAAAGCATCTCCATAGACTCTATTTTCATGCATTTAAAATTCAGTGTGCTTTTGATTTTTCATGAATGCTTAAGTGTTAACTAGACAACGATTTTGTGCATAGCATCCTTGTAAGAGGATTAAAATCTCAGTCTAACAATACGCTATATCTTTAGGACAATTAGATAAATTAGGTGATCTGAGTGTTAAGGTGAGAGGAAACATATTTTAACCTCCTGTAAAGGAGTACTGTAGCCTGTCACAGTAAACACTTAGTTAGGAATCCTTTATGTCTATAGACTTTAGACACGTGTCTCTAAGTTTACCTCCCTTGGTTGATAATAAATCTAGTCTAATCTAGCACCCTAGATTGGCCACTACATTTTGGCGTCATTGCCGGGGAGGCACAGTTAGAGGATTTCCAAAAAAAATATAAAATAAAAAATAAAAAATTAAAATTAAAATTAAATAAACAAAAACAAACAAAAACACAACATAGATTTGATTGTCACTTTATAAGTCATGTTTGCTTATGCCTATATCTAGAGATAATAAAGGTAGATTCACAAAAACCCCCCATCCAAAAACTAACCTACCACCAGGAGCAGACCCTTTAGGAAAAACTGAACACAGAACACCAGCTGAGGAAATCACCATACAAAAATTGGAGGATAAACACAAATCAGGCCAAAGACTTACACTTATTGAGAGATAAATCCTATTGGCACACGAATCACAGAAGAAACATCTCCCTGAATCTTCTACAAAGAGAGAAAGCGAAAAAATAACTCAACAATATCTAGAACAACTCTTTTGAACGAGTGACACTGAACAAGCAATTAAATCACTAGAAGAATCTATAAAAATGGCTTAGGAAGGAGGAGGATCAACAAGAAGACCCACTCCTAAACAACAACAAGATCAAGGAGAGGAGGAAGAGTGAACATTTAAATTTCCTATCCACGAACCAGAAGACAATCATGATGAGGAAATAAAAATGAAAAACATACCTCCTTCTGTGTTACCAAACTTTTATGGCATGGCTTCTGAAGACCCAGATTCATTCTTGTTTGAGTTTGACATTGTATGTCGAACATATGGTTACATAGATGATGCCCACAGGCTTAGACTCTTCCCAGCAACATTAAAGGCATCAACACTAAGATGGTTCATGGGACTTGGTGAGCATGCAATAACTGATTGGGATGGCATGAGAAGAATATTTCTAAGGAAATACCAACCTTATTGTAGATCAAAGGATTCTAAAGATGATATCTTTAGGATGAATCAACAAGAGGATGAAAGTTTAGAAGAGTACTTGGAACGGTTTGCTTACAATTTACAAAAATCAAAACATTGATCCATGACTCTTGATCTCATTAGAACAATGTTTTTGAAGGGCATTCGAGAGGAATACTTAGATGATCTTAATTTGATGGGAAAAGGTGATATTTCCACCTTACCTTTCGAAGAGATTGCTGATCTATGTCAAAAGTATTCTAGGAGCAAAGCCAAAATTGGAAAGAGAACCATATCATCCAAAGCCACAAAATCTGCTTCAGTAAGTGTCACACGAGATGAAATAGGAAATTTGTTAAAAGAATTCAAAACAGATCTGTTGAGTACCTTAGGAACTCAAATTGACACTCTTAAAGCTAAGAAGAGACAAGAAGAGGAAGATCAAATGATGGCTATCTTTTGTTCAAAATGACGGAAGAAACATGCCTTAAAAGATTGCCCATTATAAAACATTCAAGTTTGTGCCTTTTGTACTAAAAATCATGATATATTTCATTGCTCTAAAGTCAAGGTTTTGCAGAATTGTAATGTGGCAGCTAATACAGATATGGAGAATGTGTATTTTATGGGCACAAAGAGACCATGGCAGCCAAGACCTCCACCTCAAGGTATGTTCCCAAACCATAATTTGAAATTTCCTGCACATGATCAGATGTATGCTCAGAATTCATGGAATGTACCCATGCCATGGCAGCACCAAAGTTACCCACAACAACAATGGAGACCATCTCAGCAATACTCTCAATAATATAAACCATACCCTCAACCATACCAACCATATTCGCAGCCATATCAACAATATCATCATCCATATTTGCCATATCCTCAATCATATCAGTAATATCCTCAGCAGCAAGTTGTTTACCCACATCAACCCCAACCCACTCAAAAAGCATTGCCTGCTCCTCCACCAATAAATCCACCACAATTACAACTTCCATCTAACCAACAACCTCCTAGACCTACTCAAATCCCTGCTCAACCTATACCAAATCCAAATAACAGAGCAGAGAGACTAGCTTACAATGTAGATGAGGGACCCTCATATCCCACATTACCCTTGCAAAATATCAATTTGAGGTCTAGTAAGGTACTTCACAAAGAATCTCCAGCAGCTAATAAACAAGAAGAAAATGAAGAAAATGAAAATGAAACTCCAACTCAAAGGAAACCAAATGATGACATCAAACACAAACAAATGCAACCATTGTATCCACCACCTTTTCCAAACAGATTGGTCCAAACAAAACTTCCCATGTCTATACCACAGTTTGATGTTTTAGATGAGCTAAAGAATGTCTAT
>APFE030517733.1:11222-24267 GCA_000404065.3 Pinus taeda | reverse complement strand
AAAGACATCAAATGTAATGATCTGGGTAAGTTTATGAGGAAAATAGGGCAAAAGAGAGGGATAAGTGAGGAAAAGCTGTAGGTAATGATGGATAATTAGGTGCAAGCTAGAGGCTCTACACCGACTTGGCCAATTATTTGTCCACGGGAAGAACACCTCCATATTTTACTCCAAAGGAAAAGAAGAGGCTAATCAAACAAAGTGCTCGATACTCATGGGTTAATGGAGATTTATTTTACGTTGGTTAAGATATGATTATTAGACGATGTGTAAGAAATGATGAAATAATTGATATTTTAAAATCTTGCCATGATGAACCGTGTGGTGGGCATTTTGCAGCTAAACGAAAAACATTCAAGATTCTTAGTCTTGGATACTACTGGCCATCTATTTTTAAGGATTCCAAGAAGTACGTGAAGAGTTATGATAGCTGTCAAAGAATGGGTAGGCCAACAGCTACAGATGAGATGCCCCTTCAACCTCAAGTACACCTAGAGCCATTTGAAAAATGGGCTCTAGATTTCAGAGGACCTATCAATCCAACTTCCAAAGGTAAGAAGTACATCCTAGTATGTACTGATTACGTCACATAATGGGTTGAAGCCAAAGCACTAGTCCAGGGAACTGAGCAAACAGTGGTAAACTTCCTTTTTGAAGAAATTTTTGTAAGGTATGGCGTACCAAGGGAGATAGTGACAGATCAAGGTACTCAGTTTACTTCAAATTTAGTTAAGAACATCACAGAAAAATATCAAATCAAGCACAGAAGAAGTACACCTTACCATCCACAGGCCAATGGCCAGGTGGAATCCACAAATAAAACATTGGAAGGAATTATCACTAAGTCCGTAGCAATGAACAGAAAGAATTGGGAAGAGAAGCTCAAAGATGCACTCTGGGCTTATAGAATCACATGGAAGAATACTACAGGATTTACACCATATTAGTTGGTGTATGGCAAAGAGGTAATGCTTCCTATTAAGTTTCAAATACATACTTATAAGATGGCTGCAGATTTGGGAATTGATCTTAATGAAGCACAACAAGAAAGAATTCAACAGTTGAACCAGCTGGATGAAATGAGGCAGCAAGCAGAGGAGAAAACACTCCTCATGCAGAAACAAAGGAAGCAGTCGCATGATGCACATATCAAGAAGAAATAGTTCAAAGAAGGAGACTGGGCTTTACTCTTTGACTCTAAACTTAGAGATCATAAAGCCAAATTTACCACACATTGGATGGGCCCATATGAAATCGTTCAAGTTTATGAGAATGGGTCAGTCAAGCTTATTACCATTGATGGAGAAGGTCACCCCTTTCTTTTCAATGGCCATAGGTTGAAACTCTATCATAAGCCCATCACCAAAGAGGACTTTCTTCAAACTTTATCTCAGCAAAGGGAGGTTGAGATATTGTAGCCTTCAGCTGTAATATCTCTACCTTAGTTCATTTCATTTCAATTTAAAATAAAAAATAAAAAATAACGGTTTAGATGTGAAAACCAAACTCTGGCACACTCTAACCCATAATTCTTACTTGAAAACCAATTCTTTGGCTGGTAAGAATTCCTTGTTCTTTTTGTTCCCTGTTGATTCATTGATTCAATAATGACTTGAGGACAAGTCAAAGCTTTAGTGGGGGAGAAGCATCAGCATTTTTGTTTTTCTTATCTCATCTCCTCATTGTAAATTCTCAAAGATTTTGTTTCAGCACTTCAGTATTTCAATAAAGAAGTTGTTTTTGTCTTTGTTCTAATCAGAGGGACTTGCTTAAGCACTATGCAGTGGGACTTGTTCAGAAGACTATGTCACCAGCACCAACATTAGAGGGACATGTTCAACAAACATCAAAGGGACCTGTTAGAGACTGCTATCTCAAGCTACTTCAGCAAAGCTTCAATAAAGTTTCAACAAAATTCAAAGGTTGCTTATCACCGAGGCTCCATCAACACCAAAGATCAAGGAAGCTGCACACATATAGTTATTTTCTAGATTTCGAAGAAGCTGCACAAACATTCTCCAGATCTCAGAGGGACCTGTTGTATCCAAATTCATCTCAGAGGGACCTGTTATGGACAAAGAAGATTAGTCATATCTGAACAAGAAAGACCAGTCCTACCCATGCATGCCAAATCAACTCTTGATCAACCAATAAAAGTGTAATGTATTGTTGTAATTTTTATTTTTAACATTTAAATTCTTGGATTATTTTAGTGTTAAATGTGATGACTATGACTGCTTATAATCAATTTCAAAAACACCCATATATCCATCACCCTTGTCATATTCCTAATTCCTATCATTTCCCAACACTCTAGCCTATCCCCATACTCCTCCTACGATTTTTAAATCTTCTATTATACCACCCTCCCAGCCTTGTTATTAACTCCTCATCAGCCATCAAACCTTACTATCAGTACAACATCTCCCTATTCGGCCAAGTACTAATGAGAAAGGGACAGGTGGTGAACCATTGGAAAGCCAAATGTTACACGATTTCATTCATTGTTTTTGAATCGGCCAAGTTATAACATGATTGTTCGACCAAGTCGACTCATGCAAATAACTATTTGTTATCATACTCCAGTACTCCATACATGCTTACGACGTTCTCATGATGGTACTCATATAACCCAGTACAGCTACTCCTCTGTCATTGAAATATGAATACGCTCTGTTATTATCATTATAGTGAATTGGGTCAAGTTGGTTGTTAAAGTTCAATTTCATTCTCAGTTGTAAAAAGGGTGTTCCATACTAGTAATTCCAGCGCTGTGATTTCAAAACAAGGCTGAGAACAACAAGTGCTATGGAAGGAGCATAGTAATTGGGCTCACGAGTTTCCACTTCCGCCATAATTCAATTGCAATCATCTAGTCGCTGCCTAAGCCATTGAAGGAGTTGACCCCGAGAACAGAGGGCGCTACCAGGTCGGTTGTGTGGAGCGAAAAACAAAGGTAACAAACCAAAAGACCCTTGTTAAATTATTAAGCATAAACGAAGAGGGTTAGAGCAGGAGTTTCTCTGTCAAAATGACTAATAGAGTAGAGCCAAAAACATTTGGTAGTTCTCAGTACCATGATGACTTTATTGCAATTTTAAGGGAAAAACAATGGCTACCCTTCTTGGAGAAGTTTAATGGGAGCAATGAAGAAGTAACTAAATAGTTTGCCTTTACATTTAATGGAGAGAAAGCATTGATAGACAACTTCTCATTTAGGATTTCAGAAGACACCATAGCACAATCCTTGGGGATCAGCCCAGAAGGAGAAAAATACTTCAAAACAAAACAATTCAAGGAAAAATCATGGACCCAATTCATGTCTAGGTCGAGGGTTTCATCTGTTAACTGGAAGAAGGGTGTCCCTAGGAGCTGGATGATGCATCCATGGGACGAAATGGTGTATATCATTCAGAAATTTGTTACGTGTGAGGGTCGTTACAGCATAGTCTATTTATACCACATCAAACTCCTGTTACATTTAAAAGGGCAGTGCACCATTAGTTTACTATATTTCCTCTTGCAGAGCTTGACCAAGATGTCAAAACTATCCAAAAGCAAAAGGGTAATGAGGACAAAAGCTCATATAATTTCGGGTTAATTAAAATTCTCATTGAATTTGAAGTGCAGAAAAGGGGAAGGAATTTTTGGTTGCCAATCAAATCAAAGATGGAGAGGATGAATGAGAACAGCAAGAGCACTCAGGATTTATGCTTGACATTGATGAAGAGATCCCTGTGTGCAATTCAAGCAATGTCCCTCCACCTAGCAGTAGTGTGAGGACGAGAAAGATGAGGCAAGAGGGTGCCCAGAAAATAGAGCAAGACAAAATTTTCACTACATATACAAGAAGATCCAGGAGAGTGCAAAAGACCCAGCCACAAGAAGATCAACCAGAGTCAAATGCACATGCACCGATGGACATCGAGAGAAATTCTCATTCACAGCATGGAACAGAGGCCGAAATGGAAGTTGAGAGCAACAATAGGCAAGGAAAAGAGTCACCACCTGCAATCAAGAAACAAAGGAGGCTGGAAAAACAAATTGAAAAGTTAAAAGAAGAATTGATGGAGGCCAACATGCTGGAGAAAGTCATAAGAGGGAGAACGAAATGTTGAGAACTCAGAGTAAGAAAACCCAGCAAAAAAACAAGAAGCTTAAGGAGCAAATCAAAGAGCTCAAGGCTGAACAAACTGACATTTGCAAGTGGGCAACCAAATGGTATACTCAAAAGAAAGCCCTCAAGGAGAAATACAAGAATTTAAAACATGATCTCCACATTCAGAAAGATGCCCAAGCTCAGAAGAACATAGATGCATTGTTAAAAGCAGCAGAGGTACAGGCAAGAACAGAGTATAGATGCAGCACATCAGGATTAGCATGAGGACATGCTAAATCATTGAGCTTGGGGGAGATGTTGGTACCATTCCATTACCATCTTTTTCTTCTAGAAACACCATCATTTGTCTAGCTTTTTCTTCCATAGACCCCTCATATCCATCGAAATTGATTAATTAATAGCATTATAGTTGTTAGTTTACACTAAATTTAATTTATGAATTTTTATGTTAGAAATTAGGAATTTTCAACAAAAAGATTACAGGAAGTCATGACATCTTGTAAATGGTTTATCATTTGACACGTGGCATGACAGGCAAGCCAAAGCAATGGATAGGAACGAGACCTGGAATGTACAAGCATGGTGAAAAATTGATTCAACAGCAAATCAAAAGCTCCAGGTTGTGCAGTCAATGCTGGTCAAACCCCAACCTTTTGGTCACAAAGGCAACAAAAAGCCATGGTTTCCCACACTGTTTTTGTTTTGTTTTTGGAAATCTGTTTAGATTAGAAAGGACCAAAAATCACTCTTTTGTAAAAGCAGAAACATCTGCTTAATGAATGTACATTCGATTCAAATAGGGACAGGTAGATAAAGACTGCGTATTGTTTTGTTTTGAAGAACAATTACGATTATTATCTCTGTGTATTGTTTGAGAATAGAACTCTTGTATGTGATTGCAATCTTCAACACTTAATTATAGTCACGGTTTTACTCCAGCAGTGTTTATGCGTTAATACTCTCATTGCTTGAGTTTACTTTAGTGTACCATTGAAGCGTGGATGGGCCCTGCGTGGATTGGTATACTGTTAATTTCATTTACATAGCGTTTTCAAATTTGAGTAGTGTGCATAGTGTTTAGTGTTATTTTCATGTTTATGATTTTGTCGATTTGATTAGAAATTCTTAAAAATGGTATTTATGGTGATAGCTTGAAGATTTTATCGTTAGATCATTGAACCATATCTTGTAAGAGACTTGATCCATCGTTAGATTTTAAAGCATCTCCATAGACTTTGTTTTCATGCATTTAAAATTCAGTGTGCTTTTGATTTTTCATGAATGCTTAAGTGTTAACTAGACAAAGCTTTTGTGCATAGCATCCTTGTAAGAGGATTAAAATCTCAGTCTTGAAATATGTTGTATCTTTAGGACAGTTAGATAAATTAGGTGATCTGAGTGTTAAGGTGAGAGGAAACATATTTTAACCTCTTGTAAAGGAGTACTGTAGCCTGTCACAGTAAACACTTAGTTAGGAATCCTTTATGTCTATAGACTTTAGACACGTGCCTCTAAGTTTACCTCCCTTGGTTGTTAATAAATCTAGTCTAATCTAGCACCCTAGATTGGCCACTACATTCATTCATTAGAAGAACAGAACACTAGCATGAAAATCTCATTAGAATAGAGCATATAACTTATGAATTATGTTAAACACCTATGAGATGATCACAAGAAAGCATAGATATGGTAATAAGGAGAAACAAATATTTCAAAATGATCATAAAACTGAGAAAAATCATTGTCAATAAAGCATACCACAAGAATCCCAAGATAATAGCTGCAATTACCTATTATATTACTGCAAAAAAGTGTACACTAGCTCCAAGTTATGATTCTTAAACATCCAACCCTCTCTATGACTTAGATCAGGCTGCGTATAGATAAAAAACCTATTTCCCCCTCTCAGGGGTCAAATCCACTAGCATAGGAATTGCTTACAAGAATATCTTCAATCATACCTAAGACTATGGAGGTTAGAAACCAACTCCCTGTTTAGACTAAAACCAACTTAATTGACGTTTACAAGCATTAATGAGCAAGAATCTACACTAATTTGACATTTACAAGCTTAATTAAATTTAATTACATCATAAGAAAACCTTAGAGGGGAAATTACATCACAAAACTTGACTTTGATCAAGAAAAACTCAAAAATTGCATTCGGTAACAGAAGTTCCACAAATCTCCTCAGAAGCGCAACGAATTTGACAGAAGGTCAATGAATAGTTTGAGGGCACTTTTTAGTGACTTTTCTTCATCTATTTGTTGAACTAAAGGTAGATATGGAAAGCCTGGGATGTCTACTTATCCCTAGAACCTTCAAGCATGCAAAAATAACCATCAAAGGTGGCTAAAAATCACTTTTCCCAAGACTGCTCTAGAAGCATAGCGAGGGGGTAAAAAATGTGGAAAAAAACATGATTTTTAGCATGTATTTTGAATTTTTCTATGAAATTGCAAGATGGCATGGCAACCCAGGTATATATTTGATATGTACACATCATAAGCTATCCAACCATATAATATTTTCCTTATTTAGTGCCCTTGGGAAAAACGCAGCGGGGGCTCGCTGCGTTTATGGCAGTATGAAATTGTCAGAATTTGTAAAAATGCACAAAAACTAAAAAATTTGTAAAAAATGTTCAAAAATTGCCTCTAGCTTGCTACTTTAAGTTAGTGAATGATAGGTTAGGAAATCAATGGTGCATCAATATGCAAATCAATGTTGTCCCTCTTCCTTAGCTTGGTTAGGGTTTTCTTCTCTTTGTTCTTCAAATTTCTAACCTTAATCTTGTTGATCCAATTCCTGGTGTACTAGTGCATGTCCATGTGTCTCTGAAGCTTGTTGTCCATGTTAGCCTTCTTCAGAAGCATCTCCCAGTGTTCATTGGCTTTGCCTAGCCAATACTCTATGTCCTTTTCAAATTCTGCTGCAATGGTGCCTTCAATGTCTTGTTGACCTAGTGGAGTAGATGGCTCACTCCCTAGTGCTTCCTTTCTTTTTAGTCCTCTAGTCTTTAGCCTCCTTGGCTTGATCTGAAACTCTTTATCCTCAAGTTTCTCCACATCTATTATAGCCTTAACTTTATCATGCAAGGTTACATCTTCGTGAGGTGAGAAACGTACCTTAGAAAACTCTTTGAACACTTTTTCCCTAATTACTACTCCAATGATGATGACTATGGTGATGACATGGATCCTGTATGACTCATTGATGGTATGACCTAATGATGACACCAAATGGATATCTAAGACCATGATAATTACCTTTGAAACCTTGCAGTATGCATGGCAATGATATGATGACCAATACACTCTTTTGGTGACCTATCACAAGGAGTGATGACAAGACCATGACAACATTCTATGACCTTAAGCATGGAGGGGAGTAGTAATGACCTAGAACTGACCAATGATCAAATTTTATTTGAAAATATAACAATTTTACCTAATAACCCTATCAATCACATGGAAAGAGTACATTTGATCATTGGTGACTCATAGACACTAACATTAACTCTAACTGGGGATGGAAGCTCCTTTAGGAGGTGTCAAGAACACCATAGACCAGGTAGCCTCATCCATTGGGTGATGGAGTCAAAATAAAACACTTGACACTCAAAATACTGACTGACTAAACTTAAGAAAAACTGAAACTGACTTGACTTGATTGAAAAAATTGACTACTAACTAAACTTACTTACACATGGTAGTAAACCGTCGAGATCTTAGGACCTTTACATTGGGCTTCAAATCCTGATGATAACCACCAGCTACTGAAGATATATATACAATCATGTGATATGATCCCTCCGGTGTAACCAATCCAGCAAATGGCTACTTACTTGAATCATGCTCGTACTTTCCTTGAGAAGCCAAAAAAACAAAAGATATGCAACTCAAAGTGTCCACTGAACATGTGCTCATGATCCATAAATACAAGAAAATTCATCTTCCTATATGGCTTCAACAAATTGGTAATAGAGTCTTCAATAATATCAGGAAAAAGGGAAGTTTATTCTTGAAAATCTATGTTTGAGGCAACCATATTATCAATAGCAAAAATGTGCACATCCATAGGATTTGGGACAAACTGCTCTTCTTCAACAAACTCTTCATTTTCTGAACCTAGAGGAAGATCATCCTATGCAGAAGGATCTAAAACAACCTCTTTGTTATCACTGCTCTCTTCTTCATACTCTACTTGAAATGTTTGATAATTATTTTCTACCATAATTACATTGTCTGAAACCTCCACACATGCCAATTCAAAATTAAATTTGCGCGAATCTTCCCTTGAAATAGTGCTTCATAAAATGGATGCTTTAGAGAGACATATGAGTGGTGAATGTCTAGAGATTCTTGTTCATGCATTTCATCAAAAACCTCATCTTGGTCTTTAGAAACCTAATCTTGAAATAAAAATCTAGAGAAAGAACAATTTGACTGACTATTTTCATACCTTTGATCATCGAAAGACTGACAAGTCTGCTGCAAAGATTCATCCAACTCATAGGATGGAACATGACTATCATACATAAGCACCGACTCTTCATTAAAATAAGGCTAAATGTTCCCTTGTTCTTCTGAAATGTCTACAAGCTATTTAATATCATCATTGAGATCCTCCTCAGTTTCACTTTCATCCAAGGGAGAAGACACCTATTGTTCTTGGTGATGGAAAGGGTTCTCATACAAAGCCTCTAGGATTCCTTCATCCATGAAATCTTCATCACCATAAGAATTGTCTAGATTTTGAATGAAAACCTCAAAATGTTCACGACAATCCTCAACCAATGACAAAGAAGGATGAGACTCTCTATATTTTCCAAAAAATGTTGCATGAAAATCTTTAAGAGAATAAATACTAGTAGATGGAAGACCTCCATAACAAGATTGTGCTTTTCCTTCTGAGGCTTCCATGAACATCTTCATCATACAATCTTCAAGAAATTGTGCCCTCAACTTGTGTGCATGCATGTGAAATTTAACAAGATGTATAGCAGCATCATCTCCTTTCTCATCTTTGAACTTTTAGCAAATAAGTTTGCCAACCTACACAAGACATGCAATTTGGAAAACCTGGAATGTGATCTCGTTTTAAAGGAGCATACCTTCTAGATATAGAACTCATCTCGATTTATGGATCTCGCTGCCAGTGGAGTCTTTGGATCAAGTTGGAGTCGCCAGGTGAATGGTTCAGCCTTCGTATGTGTCTGACTGTTGTCCACCATCATCAAATCAGATCTAAAATTTGATGATCTTTCTAGGGGAATATGAAATTGTTTGCTTCCCCAATATGGTCGCCAAAAATGTTAACACTCCATAGTGTCCCAAGGCTGAGAAAGGAGACCGACGAAGGTAATCTCAAACTAGCTTTGGATCTGATAGCTAGCCCTACCAAATCATAGAGGGATTTCTCTATGATCTCACTGCCAATGAGTGATTGGAGAGGAAGATAGATCTTATGCTAGATATCAAAGCTCACTAGGGTTTGATTTTAGGGTTCGCTGGATGAAGCTCAAAGGTCTAGGAACTAGGCTAGCGTTTCAAATGATCAATTGCACAGATATAATGGGGCAAGGTGGGTATGCTCAGTGACAAAAGTAGGTTTTCATGGTGGTGTAGGGATGAAAAGGTAGAGGATCAGAATGAGCATGTAACCATGAATTCATTCATCAGAAGAACATAACACTAGCATGAAAATCTCATCAGAATAGAGCATATAACTTATGAATTATGTTAAACACCTATGAGATGATCATAAGAAAGCATAGATATGGTAATAAGGAGAAATAAATATTTCAAAATGATGATAAAACTGAGAAAAAACACTATCAATAAAGCATACCACAAGAATCCCAAGATAATTGTTGTAATTACATGTTGTATTACTGCAAAAAAGTGTGCACTAGCTCCAAGCTATGATTCTCAAATATCAAACCCTCCCTATGACTTAGATCAGGCTACATATAGATCAAAAACAACTTTCCCCCTCTTAGGGGTCGAATCCACCATCATAGTAACTGTTTACAGGAATATCTCCAACCATACTTAAGAGTAGGGTGGTTAGAAACAAACTCCCTGTTTAGACTAAAACCAACTTAATTGACTTTTACAAGCATTAATGAGTAGGAATCTACACTAATTTGAAATTTACAAGCTTAATTACATTTAATTACATCATAAGAAAACCTTATAGGAGAAATTACATTACAAAACTTGACTTTGACCAAGCAAAACTCGAAAATTTCACTTGCTGGTAGAAGTGTAACGAATCTCCTCAAAAGCATAGTGAATAGTTTGAGGGCACTTTTGAGTGACTTTTCTTCATCCATTTGTTGAACTAAAGGTAGATCTGGAAATCCTGGGATGTCTACTTATCCTTTGAACCTTCAAGCATGCAAAAAGAACTCTCCAAGGTAGCTAAAAATCACTTTTCCCAAGACTTCTCCAGAAGCGCAGCAAGGGGGTCAAAAATGTGGCAGAAACATGATTTTTAGCATGTATTTTGACTTTTTCTTTGAAACTGCAAGATGACATGGAAACCCAAGCATATATTTGATATGTACAGGTCATAATCTATCTAACCATATAATATTTTCCTCATATAGTTCCCCTGGGAAAAAGTGCAGTGAGGGCTCGTCGTGCTTCTAGTAGTATGAAATTGCCAGAATTTGCAAAAATGCACAAAAACTCAAAAATTGCCTCTAACTTGCTCCTTTAAGTTAGTGAATGATAGGTTAGGCAATCAATGATGCATCAACAAAAAAACCAAGGTTGTCCCTCTTCCTTAGCTTGATTAGGGTTTTCTTTAATTTCTTCTTCAAATTTCTAACCTTAATATTGTTGATATTCCTAGCATAGTAGTGCATGTCCATGTGTCTTTGAAGCTTGGTGTCCATGTTAGCCTTCCTCAAAAGCATATCCAAGTGTTCATTGGCTCTGCCTAGCTAATACTCTTGGTCCTTTTCAAATTCTATTGCGATGGTGCCTTCAATGTCTTGTTTACCTAGTGGAGGAGATGGCTCACTCCCTAGTGCTTCCTTTCTTTTCAGTCCTCTACTCTTTGGCCTCCTTGGCTTGATCTAAAACTCTTTATCCTCAAGATTCTCCACATCTATTACAACCTTAACTTTATCATGCAAGGTTACATCTTCATGAGGTGAGAAATGTACCAAAAAACTCTTTGAACATTTTTTCCCTAATTACTACTCCCATGATGATGACTATGGTGATGACATGGCTCCTATATGACTCATTGATGCTATGACCTAATGATGACACCAAATGGATATCTAAGACCATGATTAAATACCTTTGAAACCTTGCAGTATGCATGACAATGATATGATGACCTTTAATGATGACCAAGACACTCTTTTGGTGACCTATCACAAGGAGTGATGACAAGACCATGACAACATTTTATGACCATGAGCATGGAGAGGAGTAGTAATTACCTAGAACTGACCAATGATCAAATTTTATTTGAAAATATAACAATTTTACCTAATAATCCTATCAACCACATGGAAAGAGTACATTTGATCATTGGTGACTCATAGACACTAACAACCTCTGCTTGTTGTAATGTGGAGATGATGAACTATTGCTAACTAATTGTGAGCAAGTACAACAAGTATGAATCACTTGCATTGCTAGGTAGTGTTCTATTTTGTTGCATCTTGGGCACTCAATCATTCTCAAGGCTTGAATTTAGGAAGTATGTCAAGCAACTTTGATAAAGAAATCACAGGAAAAACTCCCAGATGGACTAGATTTGGAGATCTTAATTATGCAAATTTCAGGGTTTACTACCATAGCAACATTTCATATGAAAGAAAATAGACTATGTGACTATTACTATATGAAGGAAAATAGACTAGATGAATATTACTATATTCACTATTGTGTGTGGCTAGACTAAAGAGCGAAAAGAAAAAATCACCAGTGATCTACCATACAACTATTATTTGCACAATTCTAGATTATAGTGCAATTCTTGTGTACTATTGAACCAATGATGCCCAAATATAAAGAAGAAATCGCCTTTCAAATTTATGCACACACTAGCTAGATAGAAAGCCCGTTTTTTAAGGGTATACCAATAGCTTTTCGTTTTATACCTTGCAAGAGCCAGAACCAATATATGAAATTGAACTGCCCTTGAGACTAAACATCTACTATAAAAAGAGAAATCAATCTTCAAATTAACCCACACACCACACATACATTTGGAAAAGAGTTGAACTTCGCAACTTAGGTGCACACGTTTGCAGGGAAGAGGTAACCCCATTTTTTTTATCTGGCATGATGATCATTTAGTTTAACAATAGTGTGTTGTTGTGGTTTGTGATCGAGTCTCATTGTAAAGTGAATTGTTTGTCATAAATTTGTGAGATGGCTTTGGGGTAAGTGTTATCACTTTTTAATACTCCATTAGTATAGGGGAATATTGAAATGGCAATGTAGGGATGTATTATAAAAAACAAGAGGTTGCATTTTTGTTTATTTTATAGAAGCATTTTTTTTGGTTAAGAAAAAAAAAAGGTCTATTATCACCAAAGTGTTAAAGCCTAAGCTCATAAACTCGCAAAATGAGTTTGGAGATACTTTTTGAAATAAGGAAAACTTGCATATGTTATATGCAAAGATTTGGTAATGTTGGGTTTGTGTTATAATATTTTTTGCATGATTATCCCCATGCATTTGTATGTTGCACCAAACACAGTGCGGTGAGGGTCACAAGAAGCGTCTATTTGGAGAAATCACACTTGGAGTAGTCTCACAAGTGTACATAGAGCCCCTAGGAATGGACCACGGAACTTGTGGGGAATTAACCCCACACGTAGCCGCTAGACCAAGCCCTCCCTACACATGAGTTAGGGGCAATGCGCGCCCCCCCCCCCCCCAAAAAAA
>APFE030517724.1:0-17393 GCA_000404065.3 Pinus taeda | reverse complement strand
AATGAACAATTCTTGGATGATACAAATGAAAAGACCTCCTTTCTATATATAGGAGTCTAAGGGGTCATCATATATTCAAAGCCGAAATAACAATAATAATGTAAGGGCACAATAATAACAATAGTGGGCTTCTATGGGGCACAATAGTTACAATATGGGGACTACATGGGTACAACAATATAATAAGGCAGTTGTACTAATAATAATAAGGGGTTACTCTAGTAGTATAGGGGTCTAACAATCCACATGGATTCATCCACTCAATTTTGAGCCCAAGCACAGGCCAAGGAATCCATGTCTCATGATGAGTAGAACATCCCTAAGCTTGTCCATCAAGAAATTAAAAGAATTCAATGAGTCGTGCATCCTAAACATCGCTACACTCCTGACCATTGTGTCCAAGTTGAGACCACAGAATGGGTTCCTAATTTGGGCACTACTACTTGCTCAATATATTTAAGGTACATGTAAGAAAGTAATGTTTATTTACACATTAAATTATTCTAGTTGCATCCTCACTGACTTAAACCATGCTTATCAGCGAAATTCCTATAAATTAGAAACATTTGTTGGAGAATATAGATCGTGTGGATTACAAAAACAACATTATCCTCAGAAAGTGAAACAACAATGTAACACCCTTCTCCCACATCTACCTAAGTAACCATCCAGGGTAAACATGTGACAAGACGTTACCATGATATGATTTGACTCCCTATGTGTCAGTTAAGAAAGTGGAACCATTGGAACACATCACAAATACCTTCCACATCAGTAATAGAACTCTGAGGAGCCATCCCAACCACTCAGGTAACCAACCCTTGAATCCCACTAAAGTTTTAGTGCATCAAACCCCTGGAAAATCCCTTGATATGGACCAACATGCATCCAAGAGGCTCGAGACGCTCCCACAGCAAGGGCAAGAGAGCACTTGAGGACTTTTTTTCCTAGCGGTGTGCCTACGACTTCGGGATTTATGCCACTTTTTCAGGCCTAGAGCGCGAGTCACTGCCCGGAACTTAATGACACCTTCAAAAATGAAATTTCACATAGAAACAAAGATACATCTCCAAAAACATTGGCAATGACTAAACTGGAACCCTACTAGTCATGACAGGAATTTCATCAAACATGTCACAAACATGAAAGCTATAGGTCTTAACAGCAGAACTGAGCATAAGGGTCTCATACTTATCTAAGAATCACTAAGAAGCATTGATGCCCCAACACATTAGCTGCAATTTCCCCTTTTAGGTCATAAATACATTTTTCATTCATTTACAAGTAAAAACATGATGAGAGCCATACATAGCCACTATCATAATATATGTTCATAATCAACATAAGAACAACAGAAATACCAAGGAAACAACATCCATATCATCCACATCTAAAACAATATAATACTCATGAATTAAGAAGGAGAAATAACCTCATATTAGTGATGCAAAGACCAACCAGGTGTGGGACTTCCATGAACCACCTAACCATAGACATGGCTGAGCCAAATCTCTCTTCAACTAGTCACCCCCATGCCATATTCCAAGCATGAATGTGGGATCTCATGAAAAAATCAATCAAAACCGAACCACGGCTTCTAGAGGAAAAACCACCTCAACCCATCAATCAATTAATCCACCTCACAGTTAGACATCAAGAGCCATCACCAGATGGTCTCTACCCAAGCCTTCCAGGGGTCCAGAGCATTTTTTGCAACCACGTCTTCCAGGACTAGTAACTCAACCCATAGTTGTCGTTGGGCTTCCAAAGTGTTTGTCCAAACAAGGCTTCGAGGACTAGGAACTCAACTCACCAAGGGATTCTAGAGTGTTTTTCCAACCAAGGGTTGCAGGGCTATTAAATCAACCCAAGTTGTTACAGGGCTACCAAATCGTTTGTCCAACTAGGGTTTCCAAGAACTAGTAACTCAACCCAAGCTAAAGGAAACATGAGAACCAACCAGAAAAAGAAAGAAATGAACCGATAACACCATGAATATATAGGAAATGGCAAGGCTAGGAAAATCCATTGTCAATCCAGGAAATCCTCCATGCTAATGACAAATCATAACTACTAAAACACATGTGATGAGCCTCATGATTGAGCAATTATATGGGCCTTAATTGGCCTTAATTCACCTCCTAGTTTAGTCAACCAACAATTCTCACAACTTATTGCATACTTTTGATTATATTTTGTTTATGAGATGAGTTAGAGTTGGATATTTTGCTTTGTGGTCTAATGTGCATGTAATGCAGGAATAAAGGATAAGAGCAAGGAAAATGCAGGGATAAAAGATAAAATAAAGGAACTATGGTAAAAGACCTTGGTAAAACTCAGATGGCACAAGGGAGAGGAATTACAGGAGGTAAATCCTCCTCATTTACTGCCCCTTCATTTGAATATTCCTCCATCAAATGAAGGTGCAAACAACCAAATTAGGTGTACTAGAAGACAGCCAAGCAAGTGAAAATACGAGTTTATCTTGAGTTGGGAGCCAAGCCTCCCTACTAGAAGGTAGCTGAGCTAGTGAAAGTGAAAGCACAAGTTTATCATTAAGTTGGGAGTTGTACCTCCCTAATTTTGAGGGAAGTCGTTGGAGACTTTAGATGTATAAATAGAGAGGCTTAGTACCTCAGTTTTTTTATTCAGTTAGTCACCAGTAGTCAGTTAGCAAGAATTCTAACTTTTGAATGTAGAACTATACATATAATAGTTCTTGATGTAATATAGTGTTCTTATAATGAAGATGAGTTTTGTTCTGAGCCAACACTGAATTAACTTAGATGGCTGAAGCTCTTGGGTTAGGGCCCAACCCTAGCAGCCAAAGCTCCTCTTTATTGTAATGTTAAGTAGCATAACTTTCTATTCATATGCTTAAATAGTTCATTTCCATCACAGTAGTAGAGCATGGATGCATGGTTTGATTGTTCATTTGTTCAAGTAGATGCATTTTCATTATAGTAGTTCAACATAAATTTATGGCTTTCCTGTTCATTTACTGAATAGCTTCATGTTTTCTATTTATTTGTTTAAGTAGTTGCAGTCTCATTACAGTAGTACATAGTAGATCAATTGTGGTTCAGTGTGCTTCCATTTATGCTCTCATTCAACCAGTAGGTTGGTAAAGAAAAGATTCACAAGGTTGCTCATAGGTGTCTCGGCCTCACCTCCTCCCTCTGGGACTGTGATGTGAGGAAGAAACCTTGCAGCAACCTCAAAAACACAGGGTTTTGGTTTTCACAGGGAGTTTGTTGTTTAACACAGTCACTGAGCTCATTTCACATCACTCTATTCCTTTAATGGTCATCTGCTCCTTCGCTCTCTTCCCATCATTTGATCTCCCTCACATCCTTGTCATTCTCCTTTAGCATGAAAATATAAGCGAAAGCTGTTAATCCACGTTAAAATGGTTTTTAACCGAGATCACCTCACACAGCAAAACTAAACAATCACCACCCGAATTCACTTTAACATTTGACTTTGTGCACTTTAATCTCAACCGTTGATCTACCTTGTTAGATCTGATGGCTATCGCGCACCCACTCACCAACCAGCTCAGTCAAACCTTCAACGTTGATCTACCTCGCCAGATCCGACGACCCTCGTGCAATATCGCGTGGATTTCTGTCTAATCATTATCCACTCGAGGGCACGCGCAATGAGCAGTTTCCCTGTGCTACGTGTTGCCCGGGGAGGCTAATCGCGTAAAATTTCAGGAAACCACTTACAGCTTTGGGGGCACGAGATATACTGCTTACCGCTTGTTGGTGTCTAGGTATGAAAAATTTATTCACCCCTTTTCCTACATTAATGTATCAATTCGGGTGCGTATTCTTTTCAAGGAAACACATAAGGTATATGCAGGGGAAAGGTTACAATATGTCATTGACCAAGGGTTCGTGATTACCAAATCAAAGCATTGCTGAAACAGAAATAGAAACTCAACTGCAGAACTTAAAAAGGTATTCGGAGTGATCTAAAGAATCTGCAACAAGAATCAAGAAATAAACATAGTAATAAACAATACACACATGACAAGGAAACACGTAGCACCTGATCAGAAGAGCAGACTCAGCTCTTTGATCAGGGCTGCATTACTCACAGTGAAAAATAGATCAACAAAAAGCGTTGTATTTGATTAATCTGAACAATGTTGTTACAATACAATGTAGGGTCTGGCTAACCCCTGATACAGGAATGACCCATCTTTTATACAGTACAAAGGGGAATAACATATCTCCCCAAAACTTGGCAACTATATGCCCAAAGATATACATCATTTCAACATAGCACTAGTGCTGAGAGAGAAAGAACTAGAATGATCCAAAACGAGTTGAGAGCAGCTGCAAATTAGTTATGATGTTTCGTCGTTGTCAATCAGCTGTTGAGAATCACAGAACTGCTGTGATATGCCGTGCGGTCAACACTTGCGCTCCATAATCTGCGATCATAACATGTTTTAGTGGTTCGCATAGGCAAAACCCTCATGAATCTACTTCATTAATTAAATATCCCAAGAGACAATAAAAGGGGAATTAACTCATAGTTTTACATAGTAAATGTATGTGAATGAATACAAAAGGGGATGAAAAGAGGAGTGGAAATGCAAGGAAAAGATAAGCCAATTTGGTGCCCAACATCTCCCCCCAACTAGCAATCTGCACGCCCTCATGCAGATTGTTGTATCCACAGGTCTACTTTGGATAGGCTGTATGCTTCATGAAGCCGAGTGAGATCATATTCCTCATCCATTTATGTTCCTAGAACTTTAAACCCCTCTGAGAGAAGAACTTCCTTCCACTAATAATTTGATAAATTATATGTTGGGGTGTAGTGCTCTACTGGCAACCAAAGGATAGGGTACTGAAATTGAATTCCCATCCATCGGACCCCACATGTTTGGATGCATGCCACGTATCTTGGCACCCTACTGAGTGCTTGTGCAAAATTTGGTGCTCCAAATGGTTCTCTGTTCCGGATAGATATGGGTGACATCATCCACCTTTTCTAAAAACTATCCAGGGCCTCAACTTGAAATGTGACCAATTGTTTGACACAGAGATCAATGCACCACTTTTGTGCCCTCAGCATCTGTTCCTTGTTTCCCATAATTTCTAAAAATTTAGTGTGCTTATTGTACATAATCACTGATCTCTCGGGTTCTCCTCTTACCATAAAAGGCTTTGTGGCCTGATTTGACTTGAACGTATTAGAAGCCTTCTGTCAGCTTATCTGATTGAAAGTATAAAAGGTGAGGGCCCTTAAATGAATGTCCCCCACATATGGAACCGGATAAAAGTCTCTCTCAACACGCAGGAGATACTCGTGCATGTAAAGCTCACACATCAAATGTTGAGGTGGCACATCATGGCCTCTCAATATCCGGAGGAACTGTACACCATCCTCAATCTCGTGACTAATTTCTTTATGGATGCTTTCGAAACAGAAGAAAAGAAAACATTCATGCAAAAATAAAGAATAACTGGAAGCAAGAGGGCGGCATGCCATCACCTTCTATGCTAAAAGGAGCATCTGCTCTTTGTCGGTTTTCAACTCTGCCACTTGCCTTTCCAGCTACTCCACCTTGAGTTGTTTCTTTGCATACCTCAATCGCATTATATCAATACACTCCACATATTCGAAGATAGCCATGGATGCTCATTCTTGGGCTTTCTTCACCTCGTTCTAATATCGCGCCGCAGTGGATTTCCAAGTTTGTACTTTAGCTATCAAAGAAAACTCACGGCCTTCAAAAAAATATTCTATAGGGCTGTCTAAGTGGCAACAGAGGTTTTTCCACTCCATCTACCTGTGTCTCTGCTTTGGGCATCGAGGCCTTGGGCTTCTTACCCCGCCGCTTATATTTCTTCACCCGCTTCTTCAACCGATGCACCTGCCTTCTCAGCCTCTTGACCTCTCTTTTCAGCCACATTGTTTCTTTGAATTGCAGCTGATATTTCTACTTAATAGGTAGCCTCCATTGCTCACACAATTTTGCCCATTCTTGTTTTACCACCACCTCATCTGGTACTGTAGCCAATTTGACAAGTGGTGGATTACTCGAGGGAGTATCCACAAGGTTAATCGACGAGGCTCCTTTGCTTGGTATCTCTTCCTTGGGAGCAGCCACTTCCTTACTAACTCCTACCTCGACCTACTGTGAATCTATCTCGATAGGTGAAGACTCACTTGATGGGTGTCCATTAGTGGTTCAGCTAAAATTTCCCCTCCAGGTTCCCTTATCTCAAAAGCACCTACCTCTCCCTCTATTCTGGGTTCCTGGGAAAGGTCTCTATGGAGGTCTGTGACCAACAAACCTGTGGCATCTGCTTCCTTATTCAACCCATCAAACTTCAAAATTGGCAGAATGACAACATCCTCCTCCACGTGTCGGGAAGAGCAAGACACCCCCGCCCCTTTTGGAATGGAGAAGCAAGAGGAAAATTGAAAGAATTTTCCTACCTGATCTATCTCGGCCCCAGTTGTGGCCTCGAGCTCTTTCCCTCTATTTGTAACATCTCTGCTCTAGGTTGAAATCCCTGCCTGTGCAGTCCCCTATTCTGAGGTTGACGTTGGTTCTTGTGGAGCAGCGTCAGTCTCAACATCTAATTCCTCTGCAATCTCCAAGGTCGAACAGGTTGATGGTGGTTCTTGTGTAACACCACCTTTCATATCCAGCAGTTCTTGAACAGACAATGCTGGCACTATTTCTTCTAGCACAACATTGATAAAAATGGATTCTTGCATCATTACATCAATTCCGTCCATTATACCCATAGCGTCTCCTTCTATTGGCCCCACGGGTCTTTCAGCTTCAAGCCCCTCTCATCTTGGTTCATCCTCCTCCATTGGTTCTACAATCAAGGGTGGTTCTTGTGGGACACCCCCGGCTACAATATTAACGAATTCCTCCACTTCAGCCTGATGTGGTCCCTCTTCTCTTATTATAGTGCTACTAATTTTCTCAACTGGATCCATGGTTGAGGCTAGTTCTTGTGAGACAGCCTTGGTCGTGGTACTGGTGACCCTTTCTATATTGGTCTCTTGGTGCAACACTTCTTCTTCCATCGGTTTTGTGGTCGAGGCTGGTTCTTGTGGAGCAGCCTCAACTATCCTCTTTGGTTCATGCTCCTGGTTTAGTTCTAACTCCTCAGGTTCCATCTCCATTTCCTCTGGTTCTTCTTGATCTATGTATTCGTCCTTTACTCTAGGTTCTTCCTCCATCGCTTCCGACTCTTCTTCTCTAGCGACTCTAGTAGCTGCTAACTCTTTCTCTGTAGAATCCTGGAATGTTTCCCACGGGACTTGAAGTCGATCGATTGCATGCATGACTAATAGCTAGACCAGCTCATGGTTGGTAATGACTACCACCACTTGTTGCAAATGCCGAGCAGAGTGCGCCATCAGTTGGAGACTTTTTAACAGGAAGAAAAGCATATTCAATGAGAAGGCTTCCGACTGTGGAAAGCAACGGTGAGCCAAAATTTTGAAATGATATTTAAACATGGTGGTATACCTCCCCTCGTAGGTTATGTATCTCACTACAAAACCTACTACTTCACCCCATGGGTGTGGTAATGAATTCTGGTCATACCCCCGACCTTTCTGAACAACATTTTCTTCGGCTTGCAAAAATGCTTCGGGGAACTCCAGGGGGGAGGTTCTTCATGAAAACCATCTCTTCCCTTGCTAGGGTAGCCCACTAACCTCTATAATGGTTTCCTCTATAACAAGGATTTCTATCCCCCAGACCTGAGAGATCCCTTCTTCTAAATTGAGTGCAAATTCAATCACAATCGCCTCGTTAAACCCTTGCAACCTATCGAAATAGACATTCCACCCTGCATTTTCAAAAACCTTACATACTTCCTGATTGTTTCGGACCATTGTCATGTCCTCTGGCTCATGGAACACAACCAACCGACCCATCGCTGTAGGAAATGGATCAACACGATGGATACAGTCGGCTGGTAGGGGGAGAGTAACAACAACCCAAATAACGATGGAAATAATGTTAGCATGGTGGCCGCAGGGTAAAAGAATGGTAATAATAGCTGGTACACTTCAAAAAACACAACAAATAATGAGAGGGTATGGCAATACAGGTGAATGATTACGATGATTGAATACAGCGTACTGGGGAAATGATCGATAAGGTTTTTGGCGTATGATTTCAAATTCAAATGCGTCAGAATCATGATTACAAAATCGCACGATTTTTGGTTTCCATTCACATTGGATTTGGCAATGATGTGATATGATTACGATTTAGGTACGTCATCATTTATTTGTGACGGGACCCCCCAACTTAAATGCAGTCGTCCGCAACAAGCACTAGTCCCTTTTTCTGGATATTTTAATTAAATCCGTAAGAGTCAATGAAGGCATACCTGGTGACCTACTTTCCGTTGGAGTAACAACAAAAACAACAACAGCAGAGTAACAACAACGATGGAGTAACAACGCCAATGGAGTAACATCATCAGCGGAGTAACAACACAATGGAGTAACAGCAGTGGTGGAGTAACAATAACTATGGAGTAACAACACCGATGGAGTAATAGCAATGATGAGGTAACAGCACCGGTGGAGTAACAGTAATGGTGGAGTAACAGCACTGACGGAGTAATAGCAACCGTAGAGTAACAACACCGACAAAGTAACAACAACGGTGGAGTAACAGCACTGGCGGAGTAACAGCATCAGCGGAGTAACAACAACGGCAGAGTAACAACACCGGTGGAGTAACAACACCGATGGAGTAACAAAAACGGCATAGTAATAGCACCGACAGAGTAACAACAACAACGGAGTAACAACACCAATGTAGTAACAACAATGGTGGAGTATCAACAATGACTGTTACGTGGAAAATTTCTCATTTTCTCCTTGTCATAATTTAGTTCTTATTCGTGCAAAAAGACAAACAAATAAGTAGTAACAACATATTATTATTATTATTATTATTATTATGATATATATATATATATATATATATATGTATGTATGTATATATATATTAACAGAAGTTAGAGGGAGAATAACACCAACAACCATCAAACCAGATGTATCAGAAAGATGTTTGATGAAGGTATCCTTAGAAGTTGGACGACGATATAACTTCAGACGGTGTTCGTTCACTAGGAAGGAAGTACGATTTTCATCTACTATAACCAATCTAACTATTCCATTGTCGAATACAGCATCCACTTCATAGGGTCTCATCCAATGAGTGCGAAGCTTTCCTTTAAAATCTTTGAACTGAGAGTCATAGAGCAATGCCCAATCTCCTGTATGAAACACCTTATTCTTGATAAATTTATCATGCCATTACATTCTTTGTATTTCGATAGTAGTGGTTCTCCGGACATCTACTAAATGAATCTAGTCTAACTCATTGAATTGCTCCAGCTAGTGTTTATGGGCCTCTGATAAGTCTAATCCTACTTCCAAAGTTGTTCTGAGCATGTTGATCTCGAACTCTACTGGAAACAAGGGGAATTTCCCATAGACTAGCTCAAATGGTGAAAACCCAATTGTATTCCACCATGTCATCCTATACGCCCAAATATCTTCTAGAATTTTCTGTGACCAATCCCGGCAATGACTTGCTACATTTTTTGTCAAGATATTTTCCAATACCTTGTTTGTGCTCTCTACCTATCCATTTGCTTGGGGATGGTAAGGAGTTGTCACTCTGTGTTTAACCCTGTATTTTTGCATAAGCATATCTATCATGTGGGATGTGAACTGTGCTCCTCCATCTGAAACAATTTCTCTCAGGGTACCATATCGGGCAAAAATCTCTTCAAAAAGGAAATATCCTACCACATGTTCTATTGCTTTCGCAACCACTCTGTTTTCCACCCACTTAGTCACATAATCAATATAGACCAAGATGTGAACCTTCTGGTGAGAAGGTGGGTAGAAGGGTCCAACGAAATCGATGGTTGACTTCTCAAAAGGTTTGAGGACTATTTGGGGTTGTAATGGCATTTCATCTAATTTCCCAGGTTGTCCCTTCGTTGACAACTGTCACATCTTCGAACATAATCTCTCGCATCACAAAAGATAGAAGGCCAGTAGTATCCCATTTGCAGCGCCTTGTGGCCTATTAGTTTATATGCAAAATGTCCTCCAAAAGGTCCACCATGGGTGGCCTTCAATATCTCATAGATATAATCCTCTGATTCACAGCACCAAATCTATTGATCAACCCCTATATGAAAGAGGTATCCTACCATCCATGAATATCGGATACTATGATGGATAATTTTTTGTTGATCCTTATATGACAAATGACGAGGTATCTTCCCTGTAGCAAGATAGTTAGCAATATCTACATACCATAGAGTGTTAGCAGAAATTGCAAACAGATATTCATCTGGAAAGCTATCTTCGATAGGTGTACCTTTGGCATTATTCTCTAACCTAGATAGAAAATTAGCAACCACGTTGTCCTTCCCTAGTTTATCTACGATGGTAATGTCAAATTCTTGAAGTAGAAAAATCCATCTTGTAATATGACCAGGAGTAACGAGTTTATTCATCAGATACCTGATGGCTACATGATCAGTGTGTATAAAGGTGGAGTAACGAGTGATATAGTGTTGGAACTTGTTGATGGTGTAGATGACATCAAGGAATTCTTTTTCAGTCACTGTATAATTTAACTTAGCAGGAGCCAAGTTCTTACTAACATAGTAAACTGCATATGGTACCTTATCCACTTGCTGCCCCAAAACTACCCCAACTACTGTCTAGGAAGCATCAGCATGAATATGGAATAGTAATGCCCAGTCTAGCCCTCTAAGGATTTGATCACTACAGACCAGTTCCTTGATCTTTACAAAGGCTGCATCACAGTCATCTGTCCACACAAATTCTACATCTTTTGTTAGTAATTGAAAAGCAAATGTGTTGTTTTAGAAAATTTTTCTATAAAGCGCTTGTAATAACCACGTAACCGATAAAACTACGTACCTGAGTGGGTGTTATGGGTATTGGAAAATGTTGTATTACTTTTATCTTAGCTGGATCCATCCAGATTCCTATGGCCGAAAGCAAATGTCCCAGGACTATTCCTTCATTCATCGTCATATGGCATTTCTCTGTGCTTAAAGAGACATGCACCTGCTTGCATCTTTCAAGAAATTTCTCTAGCTTCCCCAATGCTTCTTCAAATGAATCTCCATATGCCGTGAAATCATCCATATAAATCTCAACATTGTCATCCATCAGATTAGAGAAAATCCCTAAAATTGCCCTCTAGAATGTTGCAGATGCATTACAGAGACCAAATGGGAGGACCCGGTATCCTGATCTTCAGGAGTTATTTGGATTTGGTTGCACCTGCTAAATCCGTCCAGGAAGAAGAAAAACTTCTTCCCATCCAATGTATCCAAGACCTGGTCAATGAATGATAGCAGAAAATGGTATTTCTAAGTTTCCTTATTTAATTCTCTATAGGCCACACATATTCGCCATTTATCATTTTTCTTAGGGACCAGTACCAATGGGAAAACCCATTGGCTATCTAAAATGGGGTAGATAAATCCCACATCCAACAACTTTTGGAGCTCTTCCTTAACAAATTTTTTCAGGGTAGGGTTAATTCTTCTTTGGGGTTTCCTCACAGGACGATAGTCCTCCTTAATGTATATGTGATGGGTGCATAGATTAGCAGGAATCCCCTTCATATCTGAGTAGTCCTAGGCGAAGGATTCTTTGTGTTTCCAAAGAACATCCAAGAGTTGTTTCTTTTGGGACTCTAACAGGTCTAGATTTATATTTAGGGCTTTTCCTGGTTCTATTTCCATAGGGATACTGTCATAGGGTGCAGTTGTAGATAAATCATCAAATCCATCTGTTGTTCCAATACTTTCCTAAGTCTCACAGCCCAAGATGGACTCCAAGATTTGCTGATTTAAATCTGAAACAGAACAGGGATCACTGATAAAGGTAGTAATTATGTCATCTTCCGTTTTGGTTTTCAACTGGAGTGCCTGTCCAATAGTAAGAACTGGTCTTATCTCCTCATTTTTTGATTCAAACTCTTTCCTGGATAAAGATTTCTTACGGCCTGTTGATTTTGCTGATGGGTTAGGTTCTACAGGAGGTTATAACACTAGGTTCTTAGTATTTTGTCCATTTGAAATGACCATATGTCCAAACCGACACCCAATATAAGCATCTGCGGTTGCCAGCCACGGTCTTACCAGAATTAGGGGATGGCCTCCAGCTGGATATTGCATTTGGAGTACTAGGAAGTCCATAGGCTAGTGCCATGAATCAACTGAAATTGTGATATCTTCTAACTTCCCTACCAGTTTCACTATAGATCAATCTGCCAGTTCTAACACTGTAGGTGTGTGTTTCAAGTTACGAAGACCTAATGCACGCATAGTTTCAATAGTGATGACATTTATGGCAGCACCCAAATCTACCATTACATTTGGAATTTCTACCCCATTAATTTGCACAGTTAAAATTGGGTTACCGGGATCCCCATACTTTACAGGCATGGACCTTCCCATCATGAAATCTGATAAATTCCCCATTATGTGAATGGTGAGCGGGTCTCTTGATTTATTTTTAGGCTTCTTAGCACAATATTCCCTAAGAGTTTTTGCATATATATGTACGTCCCTCATAGCTTGCAACAGGGGTGTTGTGGAGGTAAATCCCCTCTGCGGACAGAGGCGATCCCACTAGCCCCACAGGGGTCTAGCAACAATCATACACGCTGCATGCAAGTTCCTAATTGCACAATTTAAAATTCGATCAGAGAGACCAACCTGGGATCCAATGCTATTTGCTGTGGGAGAAGTGTCGCTTCTGTCCTTTAGCTTTGGCCGGTCACTATCCTTGCGCTCCACGCATGGACACCTGTACAAATGAAGAACAACCCAAAACAAGCGTAAAATCCAATATCATAAAATTATATATCAGTCAAGCAGGATATAATTCAAATATTACCAGAAGAACATGTGAATGGAACCATAATAACAGTCACTTATTATTCAATAGAAAAAAGAGAGGAATTACAACCAATTAAGGCTTGACGCTGTAAATATCCTCCAACTGGGTCAGCAGTCCAACATGTCTTGCGAAGTCACTTCCTCTCTCAACAATCCGGCAGCATAACCTCTCTTTCAGCTCTCACTATCAATTCAGCTTCAACACTCTGACACCATCATTAGCACTAGCCTGTTCAATGTGAGGTGACAGGCTTTTATGGATGGAAGAGGTGGAAGGATTCATTGTATTCGGACACCTATCGAAGATTTGGCATTGTCCCAGAATAGCCTTTGGACTGAGTTGTCATGGATGAAAAAGACGACACTCGATCGTATCCATGGGATTTTTCCTCAGGGAACTGCATGAGTAATGGAGGAAAAATCATTTCAGTGCACGTTGGCCAAAAATCATGACTAATTTTGTGTGGCGCGGGCTTTGTTCTGTGACAGCGCGTCTATGGGCGCGCCCTCTTTGTAGGAACTGAGCCATTGGCGCGGGTCAGACACTGTGGACCCGCGCTAATGAAAAAGGGTATTTTCCAAGGTTAATCTTCAAAGGGTGTCTTCAGGGATATTGAAGTTCATACTTAGGAGACCTCAATGCAAGTGTTTTTCAAGTTGTCACACTGGTCACAGGTCCGCAAATGTGTCCTCCAATGTGTGACAGCGGGGGGTAACAAGGACGGTGACCAACGGTGACAAATTACTGCGTAACAGATGCCCCCTAAAGCATGAGCCTCGAGAAAGAGAGAGGTGAAGTGCTTTACAAGATCATATCCAACTACCGCCAAGAATCTGCATGGAGAGATACAGTATGATAGTTCAAATACATGATGTATGCGGTATGGGTGCAGCCATCCATTGACAGAGTACATAATAATCAAGATCCATAGTATGGACGTAGCCATCTAGTTGGGATCGATGAATAGACTCAGGTATGGTCGTAGCCATCCAGTGAAAGAGTCATGTATCAAAATCACGCCTGGATTACAACAGACACAATCCAGGGTCTTGCGCTCCATCTCGACCCGAACACAAGTACAAGTCCAAGCATGTGAACATGTAAGCTGAAGTCGAACATGTTTGGACATCGTTTGATTACCAGTCAATAGTGAAAACTGTTAACAGACGCGAGAGGTACCACCAATAATGACAATGGCCCTCAAGGTACTACAGGTACAGTCTACGGCGTGTGAATGTATGAGCCGATGTCGAACACCCGTACAGTTATTCGATCGGAGGCCAATGATGAAAAACCTCACGTCGAATACGAAGAACCTGCCATTAAGGCATGCAAGTTCCAAGGTACCGGAAGGGAGTCTCTAGGCCACTTTCCTGGATAATGAGCTGAAGTCGACAGGAAGTGGTCTTTGTCGAAGGCGGGCCATAATGTGTCCCACATCATCGACGCAAGACGGGAAGATACAATGTTGTGAAATGAGAGTTGTGAACTATCAAGCGGAGGCGGTTTTCTTTTTTCAGAGGTGAACTTCTCTTGAACATATTGACGGCACGACAGTGAAGTTGGCAGTATTTGACATCACTAGATCAGAGGTCACGATGACGAGGTAGTGAGCAGATGAGAGGTCAAATAGGATCACCCAAACCCGCGGAGGCAAGTGAAAGGCAAAATCAGATATCCCCACCCTGACGCGAAAGCAGAGGAGTGCGATGTTCAAGAGCGACATACTGCCGATGCGACTTATGATTATGGTTCCAAAAAAGTTTTCCCCCGCCATTTCTGGCGAGTACCCCGATTATTTTTGAACAAGCTTGAGGGGGATAGCATATGCTTGCAGTATAAGTTCTACCTTCGGTCGAATCCAACCTAGTATGATTTAACGAGCCCTAGGGAGGAGAGGCTCAAGTCTCATCATGATGACGAGTCCAATGTCGTCAGGGTTTAACGAGTCCGACATAGGTAAAACTCGGAGTCTTTTTCATGTTTAGAGAGTTTGAAAAAGACACGAAAAAGAAAGCTCCAGAGATCCTTTTTCGTAAAGTTGTGTCTCTCGGGTCCGAAAAAGTGTAAAATGATACCCGAAAGAACCGCCCGATCATTACGACCGAGGAGTACTTTTCATGAGTAGTGACTCTGATCTGAAAAAGTAAAAAAAGGGATCAAAATCACATCGTTTCGCAACCATTAACGAGTTTGAAATGACAAAAACCCGGTAATATTTTAGTGTTTAAACAGTCGATAAAAGAACTTAAAACGACCGCCTCTTGGTAACTATTTAACGAGCCAAGAGGGATAACTCGGCAATCTTTTCCGCTTTAAAAGGTCAGGAAAAGAGCTGAAAGTGGACCATTAGGTAATATTTTCTTGTGTTTTTCCGAGCTTGAAAAAGTCAAAAAGACGCTTGTTAGAACTGCACCAGGCCCTGTTATCATTCGATCGATAGTGGAAAGTCTATTTTTGCACAAAAATACGCCTAAAAAGACATTTCTAATGTATTTTTGGGCTAAAATAGTGCTATAAATAGTAAAAAGTAAAAAACAAATTTACTTTTTACCTTTTACCCTATAAGTTCACTGTTGGAGGGTTTTTGGTGTGAATTTGATCTGCTGATTGCGACCAATCCAGGACACCGTTCGAGTCGTTGTGTGTAACAGGTAAGCGGCCTCATCCTCAGCTTTATTTTCATTCTATTTTTACTGGTTTTTATCCACATTTTAGGCCTCTGCAAGAGGGTTTGAAAAATTTTAGGTCCGCGCCATTGGCGCGGGATTCCGGCACGGGATCGTGCTAATGGTGGAATTTTAATACAGAGGCCGCGCCATTAGCGTGACTGTTTTAGATACAGTCGCGCCATTGGCGCGAACTCAATTTGTGTTAAATTGGACCGTTATAATCTCAATTTTCCCTCAAATTATACTTCAATATTTATCTAATGATTGAAATTGTTCTTTGTTTGCAGGATTTTGCCTAAAATGGTGGTTGAATGGAAAGAACGAGAGCACGGGGAAGTTGATGCCCTAGCTCTGGTAGATGATGATTGTATGGCGTCATTGAGAGATTGCAGACTCAAGAAGTTTTTTCATACTTCCTACCTCCGCGCACAACCTGAGCTACTACGTTTCATAGTAGATGCTTGGGATGTAGAAGATCAGGTGTTCCGCCTGAAGGACCAGACATTGGAATTGGATGTTTCCGATGTCTATTTCATCACGGGTTTATCATGGCGGGGCGCGCGCTCTATTTTGACAGGCAGCTGACCTTCTGCAGAGAAGATCGAGGAGGTGAAGGAAAGGATATGTCCTGGTGCACGTTTTGGCGAGAACAGCAGGAAGGTAGACATCAACACGATCCCTAGCTTGGTTCTGCGGATTATCCTGTTTACCATTACCCGGGCAGCGGGCATGCAGGCACCCCATGAGGCCAGCAAGAATCACTTGCTGTTGGCCACCGAGTGTCTCCATCCTACAGAGTTTGATTGGGCTTCCGCGGTGACGACCAATATCAAACGACAGCTTACCAAGTGTAAGCGGGATGGGAACAAGCAGTTTGGGTACGGGTCGATCATTGTGACCTTCTTCCTGGAGCGGCTGCCGATTTTTCGGATACCTGGAGGGATAGTAGCAGATCCAGTGTTGAGGGAGTCGAGGTTGCATCGGTGGGCAGAGCTCATGCCCAGAGGAGGAGGGGGCCAACAGATGTCTTGGAAGCCCGAGTTCTTCATCTGGCTCCGGCATCAGATGATAGTCGTTGAGGACTGGCCCTACGCGGGCACGGATTTCACCAGAGATCCCGATCTCCCTCTACCTGATGGAGAGGATTGGGATGAGGAGCTGGGTAAGAACTCTATATTTTGGATGTTTTTATATATGTGATTTTTGTTAATACATGTCTATTTTCTAACAGCGTCTATATGTGTATACAGATGTTGGCGCGGAGCGACCAGCTGACGTGCCTCATAATGTGCGCAGAGCGCAACCCGTAGTAGACCCTCAGGTAGAGGGTGAGGATGATCTTGTGTAGAACCTTGAGGCACTAACTCGAGGTATCCTGGACTATGGTAGGTTAGCAGATGTGCCTATAGCTTATCAGAGGCATACGGTGGGGGTGTCTACTCGTGTGCACCGTCTGTTGAGACGTTTGGTGCGGGCAGTGGTGTGCTACCATGAGCATAACCGTGCCTAGATATCTAGGTTTCATTTTTGTACATTTTGAGGAGTACGGTGTCAGCGGCTGTATAGACTTTGACATGTATTATTTTTGTAACGCGCGGGGTGTGAATACTTTGACTCACATATATATATACATATGGATTTTTTGGATGGATCTTGTACATGTGATGATGTTTTAATTACGTTACGCAAATGTATCAGTTGCATAACATGTGACCCATGTGTTTTTGTATGTTTATA